>JXWZ01013203.1:0-117485 GCA_000956215.1 Anopheles farauti No. 4 | reverse complement strand
TGATTGATTGATTGATTATTTTTAATGACGGCCTGGCCGTATTAACCCCTTTCGGGGATGGAATTATATGGGATTTTGTCTTAGTTTGAAGGGTTTTGGTAATCAAGATTTTGGTTTATGGTTATTGTAACTATTGTTTATATGGAGATGCTATTTTTTTTAATGAAACTTTCTACAAATAAATTATACATACAAATTTGCATACAAATAAAAAACGCAACATAATTTGCATACCAAATAAAAAACGAAAAATAAATTTAATGAAAAACAATGAAAAAATATATAATTAATTAAAAATGCAAAACATTCTTCAATAGATGATCAAAACAGTTTGGCTATGTAATTTTGCACTTTTTTGTTAAATCCTGTAAAATGAGAATATTTCATTGAATTAGTTTGATTTTACTGCATGAAAAGTTTCTGTTCCATGGAATGCTGGAAACTTTAATTAATATTCGACAACAAAAATACCAACGTGCTTCGAACGTAATTTATTTCCCGCCGTATAGCAGCTTGTAGACTACTAGTCATGCACAGCACATACAAAAATCCTAATCGAGTTTAACGGTTTGGCTACGGAAACCTCGATTTTGCGTGCAAACAGCATCTAAGTAGCATCAAAGATAAAAGTGGAATCGATTTTCATTATCTTTTTACGACCATTTTTCCTATCAGGTTGGTTTTTTTTATCTCGCTTTTAATGCTGTTACGTCTGCATAGGCCATCGTCACGGACGATTTGGCTGGACCGTGATCATTTTAATGGAGTACTAAATTGTGGTACTTGCGGTTGAAAAATTTGGTTCTTTTTTCTCACTTGATTCGTCCTACGCACTTCACCGTCATTATCTTTCGACCAGTTGGGAGGTGAGTGAGCACGCAGCAACTGGTCGTAAATTGATAGATCGTGTTTCGATGAGATTATGGGGTCAGTTTTTATAAGAAAAAGTTTTGCTTTGATGGTTTTGTGTGGATAAAAGTTAAATATGCTAAAACGGATCTCCTAAAGCTGAAAAATGAAATCGATTTAGACTTTTTGAGAATTCTATCGCTGACATCTTTAAATCAGTTTAAAGTAAGAAACTCGTAAGAAACAGATGCTTCATGGAATGTTTGTGAATCATCATCATTATTTGGTACCGTGAACAGTCAGAGAATTCCATGCTTACTTTGATAAATCAGGCCGTAAACAATGAAGACCTTGCATGTTATTATATCAAGGTAGGAGAGTTGATTCATAATGTAAAATACAAATTGCATGTAAGATGTAAGAAACTGTACAAACAATTTTTTCTCAATATTGTTAACATAAGATTGCTAGGAAATTCAATATTAAACCAAATTCATAACCGATGGTGTTCGTTCAGCAACCAAAATTTACCTAATGCCTTTGCCAAAAACCACGCCACCTAGACACGGAGGATACGAGAAATTTATGTTTTTCACAGCAAATAATTCTAACTTACGGCTTAATTGCATTGCCGCCGGTGATGGTGCTCTGTGCTGAGGTGCGAGCAGATATGTTTGTGTGTGTTCATTTTCCATTCCGGTTAGCTTTTGCGGATCGTTTCGATTAATTACACACCCCTTAGTATTTGAATTCTGCTTCACTGTGTGCATAACGAGTTCAGCCAAAAACATCGACTAATGATTCTTACTGACCCAGGTGAGGCCATCGGGCGTAGGATGTGGGTTGGAGATAGGGGCATTCAGAATTTTACGACAATTCGGCGCACTGGCGGACGGTTCCGGTTGGAGAGAATCCTGCGGATAAATACATATTTACTTACCTCCACGACGAAACCAGGAAGCTCTAACGTTCGGCTGCTAATGACAGCTTGGTTCCCCACCCACACGGAAAATGAACGATGCCGAATTGCAAGGCGGCTCTAGCCGGTTTTTGGTGCTTGTGATGGTCGTTCTGGTCGCTTGTTCAATGATAATGACTGTCATGAAAATGGTGGATTGCCAAAAATCGCTGTCCTGTCGAGAAGTGGCTTCTTCATCGCGGGTGGTGTGTTGCCTCGGCATGGAATAAAATAATTTCTGACCAGCCAATGACGAAAGGCGTTGCAGTGGGCCGGCGAAGGGTAAATGCGATTAATTATTTCCGACGACTGATACTAATTTATGACTTTCGAAGTTCAATTGTATTCATATCGTCTGTGTGGCAGAGCTATGGCGGAGGCCATAATTGAAGAAAGTGCGAGTAATGTAAGCGTTTTTGTAAGAGCAGCTTTATCAGAATAAAATGTAATATTAGTTGCTCCAATCAGCGTCATGTTCATTTGGTTGAAATCGAAATAAGCTTTTTGTGTAAGATATTGAACTTTAGCTTTAGTAAGATATCACATACTCTGTTGCGATGCATGTTTTCCCAAAAATTACCCATCAATCTTACAATTCACTTCACGACTGGAGCTGCAGTGGAACTCCCTGTGGAGCCCACTGTTCTGCAATAAGTTACGAACTGATTTATTGGCACAGTGCCGACGGATATGTACAAATCAATTGTTCAGCTGAAAGCCAATCATAAATCAATGTTTTCAGCACAACAATGCAGCGAAAAATGAGTCAGGGTACATTTTTTCCCTTCGTTTCAGTATTTGCTCTGTTTTACGCTCATTTCCTGTACGACACTGAAACCCACCACAAGCGCGGTGAAGGGAAAGGAGCCGGCATCATGGTGTTAATGGGAGAACAGGGCCATTTCCACCGAATGCGCTTTCGGGCACATAAATAGATCGATAAATTTTACAGGATGTAAACTCACACGGGTTCAGTATGCATCGTGCGTGGGTGGTTCGATAGCTCACAGGATCGGAGCAGATCGAGCATATCCAACTCTTTCCCATCATTTAATGCACGGCCGATAACAATGGATTTATTAAATTACATGGAAGAAAAAACACGCCACGGTGGCATTGGTCATTGCGTGAAAACAATATAATCAGACATTGCTGCAACCAGGTGGTGTTTGGTGTTGAATTTTTTACGATTCATACGATTCATTCGATGGAATGTGGGATAAATTGGCTGCTAGGGGGTGGTCATTTTGAAAGTTGTGTTTTTAGATTAATCTCAATTGAATAAAAACCGAGGCGATTGGTTTATCCATAATGTTTAGGTTCATGGAGTTTATTTAATGTTGTAAGAGTGTTGTTTGAGTTAATTAGTCGTTTAGAATCCTAATGCTTTTAGCAAATAATGGAAATATGTATTCATAATAATGCACAGGAAAACTTAGCTTCTTATTCTTTATATACAAGGCTTACTACATGGAGTTATACTTATGGAGTTGTTATATCAGTCTTCTACGGTACAGATGGGGCCCCTTTCTTAAAACTACCATACTGTCAAATGTATTCGCACAAATTATGATTTTTCTGAAATGTTCTAGGTTTTATTTTGATTATTGTTTTTTTTTCTGGTTTAATTGTTTTTGTTATTGTAGCGTTTGAACTTCAAATGCGTCAAGTGCAGTAACTTGTTTTGAGTTCGTTTTGATGTCACTTTATCAACTTCATTTGTATTGATTAATTAAGTTTCATAAACTTTTCAAAATATAATAGTTCAAGAAATTTCCAGCGCACTGATCACGATTTTATATGTGCAATTGACCTTAACATTGATGATGAATAAATAAAAAAATGAATCAATTGACTGATATTGTTTGTTTATTGAGAGAATATTGTACCTCAAATCACTACTAAGATTTTTAATATCTGATTCTTGTATTGAATAATCACTTGTATTTTCTATAATCTATGGCCGAATGTTTATTGTAGCCCAATTTCATGACACATCGCACCATAGCATTATAATAATACACATCGTGAACAGAGTAGAAATGAATTAATTTTTTATATGGAGCTGTTAATGTACCAAATACCAAAGGAGCAAAAAAGGTATACACTCAACATGTTTCGTTAGTTTTTGTCGGTACAAATATGTTGTCACTTTGTCCGAATTTGATAAATTGAAATTCCTGAGCAAAGTAACTTTAGAATTATGTTATCTTGTAGTTTGATGTTTAAGTTCACTTTCTTTTACTTTACCATTACTGTGATATCACACAAAATAGCTTCTACATATTCATAAGAAATATAAGTTCTATCCACTAGTACTCCGTATATCAGAATACTACTGCTATTGGAATTCTATACTTTTATTAGCAACCACAATAAGGTGCTGATTTTATTATATTTGTCATTCTAACCTGTACCGATGATTGTTACAAAGTTATTGATTCGAATATGACAGTTGGTTTTAGAAATTGAATAGAATCTTGCTGAACATGGTCCGACGTCCATTTGTCGATTCAGCACTGCACATTATGGCGGCAACTCGTATCGCAGAGAGAATGCTATCCCAGAAAATAAAACTTAAAAGGTGCCAAAACAAAACGCAAGCTCTACAACGGTGCAAAACTTTCCAACCTGAAACATAAAAAAACAAAAAAATAAATACAAAATTACAACGTGCAAATTGAGCCGTTCGTAGAGCACGTCGGTAATCGTCATGCTGTAATTTTGAAGCGATTTCGAAAATTATTCACGTTTTGCCGTTTTTGTACAATCCTTTGCGCGTCGGCTTAGTCCCGCTTCTACGGCGCCCACGTACCGTACACGAAGTACCCGAGTGTAATCGAGCAACTTCCAAGGCTCCAGGTATACCTGCCCAAAAGTCTCATCCTTATGGGTTGGAGGGAAAGACCAAATTGTTCGTACTGTTTAAAATTCCCCACAGGTTGTCCGTTTGCACATAATCATCGCCACACTCCACTCAAGCCCACTGTCTGTTATTCTCCACCATGCTAAGCTATGATGTGAGAACTTTCTAGATGTGTGTACATGTTTGTGTAGCCTTTATTTTTCTCATTCTTGTTCTACTCCATACCAACGGTTGTTTTAGACTTTCAGCATTATATTGATTCAGGGTATTTTTAACCGCGTGTTTTCTCTCGTCTTTCTTTTTGTGGAAGGTTTCGTATCTTAGTAAGATTTAAGAAAACAATTTTTGGAACCTAAGTTATTTGCTGCAGCTTCATAAACGTTGGATTTTTTCTGTAAAGTTTTGATCCAGCAAAGATTCAACGTCATGTTAAACTACCAGCAAAAGATACAATGAAGTGATGGAAAGTAGTGGAGAAGTAATTTCACGGATTATGGTGGGACATGTATTCGGGCGAATACAAGCGAGTATGAAACTTTGTATGTATAGTAAACAATTATTACTTAGCTCAGAGTATACATACATGATACATAATAGCAGTGATATTAAACAAACTGCTTGTAAAATAATATTCAAATGAATTGCTATTTATAATTAACGTTATTTAATCAATAACAACATTCTTGTCCATCTTACCCTTGATGTTTTACCACTGTTAAAGAAATTGTTTATTTTTGCTTTTGAAACATTCACTTAGAAACATTCATTTTAACATTTAAAATGGTCGGTTCTGTGTCGTCACGGACAATTGTACAGATCTTCTAACATATATGATAATCTGTGTTTCATTTAGTAAAAAAACAAAAAAAAATTTTTTTCTGAATTCACAAAGAAGCTTTTACACCTTGTTGTACAGATTGTTTCGTATGTTTGTTCATCCCTGGTCGGTACGAGCGAAATGTTGCATTGGCGAAAATGTTGTCCTGTTGTCATGCGCTATCCTTCCTACAACTCACTAGCCGGTGGTGCATTTATCTCGCAAGAATCGTGATTGTGGTTTACAAGTATCTCCGCGCTGTCAGAGCTATTTGAGGTTCGGTCCGCGAACGTGACGCACGGACTTGTACAAAAGGGGTTTGTTTGTTTAAGTGAGCGCATCCTTCGTCTTTCTTGCTCATAGTAGGCACTGTGCAGAAACTTTCACAGGACGGATAAGTACCAAACCCGTTCCATGTGCTTGGTTGCACTTTCTTGGCCCGATAGTTTATTTGGGTGCATTCAGCCAAAATCTAGCGTCAAAGTTTTCTTTCTCGTTTATCCGTGCATGTTTGCTGCCCTTAGTCAACCGTTCAACCCTGAGTATGGATTCGAAAAATAAAATAAACCCGAAGTCCTGGTACATTATCTTAGCAGTATCAAGGAAAAAGCCTTTACAAATGCGTTATGCATATTTTGAAATTCGTTTGACTACTTTTCTGACCCGTGAATGCGGGCCTGGAATTTCTAATGTGATGAATCAGCACAATTTGGATCGGCAAATATTGGCCCGCTGATTGATAAGCCGCTCCCTGGCTTCACGTGCTGAACAATGAAATGCTAAACATACGTCCTTTCTTTGCATGCTTTGCTGTCCTTAAACCAATGCCTTAAGATGCCAGCTATAGCCTTAACGGAGATGATTTATGCTAATACGTGCCTTGGATGATCTAAATGCTTTGCGTAAGGAGCTTTCTACTGGGACCCAAACCCCTAGGGTTGTTGGTATGCTTCTACTTAAGCAACACAGGAAGGTAACGTGAAGTCCTGCATAAGGACGTGTAACAAATGAATCGGCATCAAGGTAAGACTAGCGCCAAAAACTCATTATCTCTGCTAACTTTCTTTTGGACAAGGAATCACGTAGCTGAAAAGTATACTTTTGGCTCTTTATACGTCGCTTTAAAAAATTCTAGAAGCGAGAAGCGTTTTTCATACATCTATACTTATTAACAAGGCTTGTAAAAAGATAAAAAATAAATATATAAATACTAATTCATTCGTCACATCAAATGACTTGTTTAGTAATGTTTTTGTGTTTGTATATGAAACAGAAACAGTATCAATGAAAGAAGTAAAAGACTTTGGTAAATTTTAATAAAATGTAATATCATCATGAGCAAACAAAATAAAATAATTTGAAACTGAAATAAAATAAATATAGCTCCAAATTTAACAATTACCATAAGAACAAACTGTATTCTTTTAGTGTTAGATTTGCGCTTTATATTATTTAAATATATGAAATAAAGAATTAAGAATTAGTAATATTATTATATTTGTTTGTAAACTATTAAATATACTACATTACAGTCAGAGCTACTGCATATTGGTGTTACTCATATAATGATAGGGGAACATATTATGATGGAGTTAGTCTTAACAAATTATTATAGGGGAAAATATTGACAGGTTTTTAAGTTGAAACCAATACAAATCCAAAGAAAAATAAGGATGTGTTCTACTATAACTATAGGTATAGCATGAATAAAAAAATGGATGCGAATACGAACAATGAAAAACGAACAATCTGTGAATCGTTTAAATCTCTCCACCACAGTAGCCGTTGAACGGAACGGAAAACTACTGCTCATAAATAAAGATGTTATTATGCCGGAGAAAACTGTTCTGGCTGTTCGACCAAGGCAGAAAAAAGTCCACTTCCGGATAGGTAGAATGGGTAAATTCTCGACGTGAAACGGCGTGGAAAGAGTTACGGCCACGAGGTTACCGGTTACCCTTACGTAGTCACGATCCGTTCGTGATAAAACCAAACGCAAGCGATCGCATTTAAAACGCAACAAAAAAGCCTACCCGCTGTCACCCGTATCCACGGCCACCTGAAACGACGAAGGTTGAGGATAGTATTTTACGAGTGCAACGCCAACTTTTCGTTCACCCCAAATTGTGAGCGTTTTTCAACGAATTCTCGAATTTGGTTTTACTAAAACAGAAAATTATTCATGCCATTAAGTATTTTCGAACACTTCTCATCTCTCGATTTGTGAGTGCGAAATCATGTTTGTCTGTGTCTGTGTGTGTGTTGTGAGTGGTTGTCTGGTTTAACACTCGATTCCTGCCCTTTTCTAGGCACTCTTTACGGTTCGACCGATGATCATTAGTAGTTCGTAAAGATGGTTCTTGCCAAAGAAAAAAAACGTAGAATGAACTAGATCGATAATGAAAGCGACAGTCTGAAATTGAAGGCATGTCGACAAGTTTTCATGTTTAAATTGAGAAGGACCTAAGGATTCTAAGGGATCACATTGACGAAAGTATCGTCAGTGTGATAAAATAATTGGTCGTTTATACTCAGTACATTTTAAGCTTGAATGGAAATCTAAAAATCGAACTTATAAGTGAGAACACCAATGATAAACTGTCATTTAAAAGTTTACATCACCCTTACTTGTAACTTTATTCTACCTCAATACTTATAAATTAGCCACACACATAGCAACATTTTATGATTTGGCGAAAATACTAATATTAAAGAAGTTTTTTATAAATTTGTAAAAGTGACGGAACTAACTATTAATATATTGAATAATGGGTTGAAATGGTTAGAGGTAATAAAATACCTGTCAGCATTAAGACAAAGATCAAAATCTTCATTTAGTTTCTTTATCTAACGCAAGAACACATAGGAATACAAAAGAAATAAAAAAAAACCTATTGCACATCTTTAGTACTATGATTGCTGGTTAGAACATGAGGTTACTAATCGAAAAAAATATTATACTTTATTAAACTATGCCTTAAATTAAATATATAATCAGTCTGGCATAAAATTTTCTCTATGTATCATTTAATCCTTCGAAGAGACATTTCCATGTAAAACAATTGATGTAAAACAGTAAAGAGAGACTGTGACACAGCAGCAACGATTCTCCCAATGAAAGATATTGAAACGAGATGCAAAAGAAACTAGGAGAAAGCTAAACGAAAAAAGTGAATATCCATGCAATAATGTGATCTGAAGCCAAAGTCCACACCCGACAACCATTAATTTCAGCGCTGGGTAAATGATAATGTTATGAATTTTATTTTCGATTTCATTATTATCTCTCCACGGTAGCCCATCGTTGGCATGGTCTTTTATTTCAGTGCTCGTGCAGTTGCAGACTGCAGGTTGCCAAGAATCAAACAGGGGGAGAATAATCATGAAAGCAATACATTTCGTTGCGTTTTTGTGCCATCTATATTTAGTTGTTGGGCACGCGGCATACATGCATTTGACTGTTTGGTGCGATTGTCACTATAAGTACTCATTAAATCAATTGTTTCCGGAAAATAAAAATCCTACGAAGAGAAACGTATGAAACAAGCAAAAAAGGGAGGCTGCTTACATATGGATTTACTGTTCACATTCTGGATACGGTACGAACTCGGACACATTAGTGTGCTTGTGGAACACGCCCAAAACATACAGTTAACATTTTCCTCGTTCGTCACCTCAACTCGGTGTTTCTTAATTAATCCCATGTGATGGCGTGTCAGTTTTCCCGTGTGGAATAAGGACAAGGCAGGTGTGAAAAAACGACAGTTCGTTTATCAGCAAATCGTATGGCGTGTGGTTTCCAGTTATAACACGTACCCTCGGGGCGGCAGAAAACTGATGTCGTTCAGGACGTGAGCGAGGTCGTGCTTTACGTGTCCGATAAGGATTCGACGTTCACGCAATCCTGGCAGGGAACTCTGACATCGCTTCTGAGCTACGGTCTGGTGGGATCGATTGCACGACGGCTGCAGGCGTAGACCAATAAAAGTGGAAGTCCTTGTGGCAAGACTTTATGCGGTTGAACAGCTTAGAAGACCGCTTTGACCCTCTCATTCGGCACAGTCGATTATGAATTTGAAATGTGACCATTCTATTTATGAGCGAAATACGAGCATTCCAGTCATGCCGAATGTGAACGTTGCACTAGCGGGACACAATCAAGTTCCTAAATCAAAGCACATTAACCACCGTGTGATACTCACGGTTAGTTTAGAAACTCGAACGAACAGGTACGTGCATCGTCCGTCGGGAGATTCTCCCTAAAATGAAGCAGCATGTTGACGATAATAACAACTGCTGCTATGAGTATGGGTGTGTGTTCGAGTGAAGAAGAGCCATGATTTTGGGCGTGTGCCGGAAGTGGAATATTGTCACACATCGACACGGTCTGTCATCTGGTGGTTTTGTTCGAGGTAGCGGTTTTTGGTGAGCAATTAGTTTCCATTCCTTTCTATCACCACATCTGACCACTCTCCGGAAACGGGTGACTTGTAGCTACATGGTGGTGTTTTGGTCAGCTAGGTCAGTTTGCATTTCCGATGCGAGTGGAAAATGCGCTCAACAAATCATATGTCTGTAAGTGTTTTATAGCTTAGTTATAGAATATGTTAGTTTTAGTTAAATCGAAAATAGATGCATTTAAAAACGATCACAAATGAATATCAAAATTGTTTCAATTATTGTTACAATTAACGGTTGATAACAGGACCCAATAGATATCAAATAGGAGTTCAAATATAGGTATGAACACTCTTGGCGCCATCACTGCTGAAGTTAGTTAACTACACGAATTGTAAGAGTGTACTCGAATGTTGTTTCTGTGTAGTCTATTTGAACAATGTTTTCTTTACGAAATACCCTATTACTTAACTTTTAAATGTTTTTTATACTACGCAAAATATGCAACGCGTTACTTACCGAGTTTGTAATGTTACCAAACCATCACCAAAATTTCCCTTTTTTATTTTTGAAAACAAACAAGAATTTGAAAAAGGTTGTTTTTTCATTCATTTGTAATTGAGAAAAATGAAAAATATTTTTTTTGTAAAAAAAAATTGTTATTGGAAGCAATCGAAAAAAATAGATATCTCTCGTTCTTTGTTCTTGTTTTAATGATATTCTTATTATTACCCAGCCACCAAAACCTTATAAAAATTATGCGGTAAGTCATACCTGGACCGGTTGCAGACTGATTGACCATGGACAGATAGGTTACCCAGGATCACAATGGATTGAGTGCCATTATTTGCTGGTCCACCACCCTATATTCCACTCAAACCATCTTCCGCAATAATCCGTAGTATGGCGAGATGCGTCGTGTTCATTTGCGATTGTCCTATCACGGTTGTCTTGGGAGTTGGCAATGGTAGTTTAATATTTGGTGAGAGCAAATTTCGAGACGGTCTTCAGCCACCTAACGACACAGGGAAACTTCGAGTCGATTTCTGTGTGGGAAAAATCTCATTCCTGCTATAAGGTGGGTTTGATTTATTTCTGACATTAAATCAATTTACCTTGATGTCCTGTATTTGCCTTTTGTGGAAGACCTCATGCTGCGTAGAGTAAGACTGTCTGCACTATCTAGCGGCACGGCATCGACAGTTCTTTCTCTTTTTTTTTTGATGGATTTAGTCACCACATACCTATATTGGGGATGTTGGAGAGGTTATCGAGGAATGGCCACCCGCGTGCACCGAAATACCGTACATTGCCGACGACAGGCGGGTTGACAGCTTACTATGGATCTTCGGATTTTGCTTCTCGCATCCGTTGTTCGATAGTAATTCTTCCTCACCTCATTGCGTTCCATTATGTGTGCATCGTAGGTAAGGTTGGGGAACGAAGAATAAGAAAGCCTGCCTGAGCCAACGAGATCGGACAATGACAGGCGCACCCGGCTGGCAGGCTAACAAATTTCCCACAATTTTCCCAGGTTGAGTTGATTGAATCAGACTTCTGACAAGTACACGTTTGGTCTCTGGACGATCAAATCTGTGGTAAAAGCATTCGGCGCGTACCTCATCAATTGCCCTCAACGGTTTGAAACTCTTTTGCCGGGTAGGTTTTGTGAAAGAGATCGTTGCGTTGGTCTTTTGTTACGTTCCTGTCGGTACTTCATCTTGATGCTTCATTGTACTAACGGAGATTTTGATGCTTCGAGATGGAACACTTCAAAAGGAATGGTAACTTTACATCCGAAGTGGTCTGAGTTATACACGGTTGAAATTCCGGCGAAAGTAAAGGTGGATGAGGTGGTTCATAGACACACATCAGACGGATAAATTATGCCATCAGAAGGATGTATTTTTGTCTCATGCCAGTTAATATACAGGCCTAGAAAAGAGCAGACGTAGTTCTCTCATATGTGCTGATATTAAAAGATTCACACGTGCACACTCTAGGTTACCAGAAGACTTTACTTCTCTTTACTTCAGGACAGTAGGGACGTCTGCTCTTTTCTAGGCCTGGATAGCTTAGCGATGAATTAATAAAAATAAAATTGCATATTGTTTAAACATATCACAAAACAAATACTGTTAAAAATGTCTCATGCTACTTTGTACACAAACAGTCATCACCATTATTTCAAATACTTTTGTGAGTAGAGATTAATACTAGTTATTGCAATGGTTTGATTATGATTCATTTTTTAAATTAATTTAGGCATCAATAACGCACTGGGAATTATTTTCAAAAGCCATAATATCAATAATTTTTTTAAATTAGGACTATAATTTACCTTTTGCTTACGTTCGACAAATATTCATACTTACAGACAGACTATAAGCTACTGGCAAAATTTCTGAAGCGAACGGAAGGTAATTTGACCTGTACAAAAGTGCAGCAACACGCCAAGCAATGCTCGTTAAGCTAAGGTCTCTGTTCAGGAGATAATTATCGATCTTTAATCGAAGGAAAAGGCAGGTAGATTTTTTTTACCATTCGCATGCCTTTGCTTAAGTCGGTAAGGAATTTTTGTTCTCTACGATGGACTCTTTGGGACTCTTTTGAACTCGAGACTAGTGAGACTTCTCCGTACCGTTGGTTATCTGTCTTATTCTCGTATCCTTATAAACGGATAACTTTGCTCAAATTTTCCCATACAATAGTCTGTCCCTCAAAGCGATTTGTTCATCCATGCATTTTGTCATCTTATACTTCTGTCGTCTCAAATTGTTTGTCACCTATGGGCTTTGTTTCGAGGCCAGACTAACCCTCCAGAAGATGAAAGAGCTAGACATTGGTCATCACACACCTGCCATTGGGATAACTGTATTGTGGCTTGCTACGGAACAGCGACTACGTCTTATTGTGATCTTGAGAGAAGGAAACACCCGTGATTCCTTTGCCATGAATTGGATCAGAATCATCCAGAAGTTCCTGCAGCTCATCCTTCGTATCACAGATTTGAACCTGATGGAGAAAGTGAATCCACCTGATCCTTCGAACACTTTTTTGCTCCCCAAGCTTTGGTTGGCAGTATCAGTATTTGACACTCGAGCGATGTATAAAGCTAAGATATCAGATGTCTTCTTTAATGTGCTTTTTCCATGGCTGACTGTATCACGCATTCACGGGGTCTAAGTATATATATCTCTATTATCAACACCCGAGCATTCCTAACCAAGAGATACGAGTCGAAGGTGGCGAGTCTACGACTCAATGTCAAACATATTGCGTGTGCTGGCAATCCCCCGAACATCGTCAACGTTTCCTTGCTACTGGTTGGGTGTCCAGCTAATGGGTTACTGACAATGTTAACAGACACATTTCAACCAGATTAATAAAAAAGGTTAGTACAGCGACTATCAGAAGCGATTATATATTGTTATTGATCGTCGGCAGCATGCCCAGTGTATTCCTTCAACGAGTCTTTGAAGCATACATTTTTTAGTCTGCTCCAGAGTGTCTGTTGCTTGGACTACTTTACTGCAGGTGATATAAGCCGTTGTACCGAACTATACTCCGTCATTTTCGTCCCTTCGATTTTCTGAATTTCGTAATGTAACCTCAAGGCAGAAGTTTTCTAGGCTTAGTTTGAATTCACAAAACTCAAATTCAAATTCAATTCAAATTATCCATATCCACATTTAACAACGATGATACGATTGATATGGAAATCTTTAAGTGTTTATTGTAATCTCTCTGTTTTTGTTTGACCTCTCATGCATGTTGATATCTTGTAAGTTTTAAAATGTTTGCAAATAAACATTGCTTTTATAAAAAAAATGTATGATATAGATCATTCTTAGGTTTAATGGTAGATATGTTTAATAGCTGCAGCGATAATAATTTTTTTCGTCAATAATATTTTAGCTTTAAAGTTGAAGTTTAAAGTTTTTGGGAGCTTATTGATTTGTACGTAAAGTCCTGATGGTCGAACGACGCAAAACATCAGAAATGATCATTATTCAAGTAGCAAAACCAGCATTGGTGCATGCTTATCTATATAGAAGCATGTTCTATAATAGTAAACGAATGCTTGAATGCTTGATGGCTTTGTTTCGAGTACAAAATCCTCATGTTATTCTACATGTTATCTTATTAATATAATTGCTATAAACACATGATTAGTTTTGTGTTGTAATGTGGCAATATGTTTGCTGTTTTCCCTATATCAACTACGATTTTATTTCCAAACATTTTGTCCGGCACTGATGCATAGAGCATCAAACTACTTCAGGTTGCGAGGGTAAAAGTGAGCGGTTGTGCAAAGCTCACATTTTCTTTCTTCCTCCGTTTCTCCCTTGGAGAGGGTGCTAACCAAACGATTCGTAAAAAAGCCACGCTCGAGCGAACGGAAAACATGGAAAACAAGAAATCATTCCAAAAAGCTGAATCCGCTTCCGTACACGAAAACGGAAAACCTACGAGACCCCGAGAGGAAACGAATTTCTTGAAAGTTCGGCTTCCCCGGCATGGTGCATGAGTATGGTCGCGAATTAGCATACCAAACTCGAAACTTATCACCCCTTTTTTGTTGGTGCCGACGAAACGAGACGAGGTGTCGGCGGTGGCGTAGCCACGCGTCAATTCGCGAAGAAAAGCTCGCCCTGTGTGAAAGCAGAAAAATACGAAAAAAGAGCTTCCTGTGCCGGTATCAGCAGACTGAAGTTGATTCGTCCACAGCCGTAGCCGTTTTCTTAGATTAACCAACTACAATCATGCCAATGGTTTTGGGATGCTCAGGGAGAAGCTTCCAGGACGGGGCGAGAGGCGAGATCGGAGCAAAACTTTCGACTGTGGGTGCTCGCTTGGTCGCAAAGGCCGGACGGGGAAGGGGCAGTTAATTTGCATAAAAAGATTAAATTCAAGTTGATGAAAATTAGCAAGTTGGCTTTGGATGGATGGACGCGCGCTGGAGAAAACTCGTGGAACCTGCGTAGAACTTTATTTGCTGGTGAAGAAAACGAAAGCGAGAAAAAATTGTTTGCTTCTTCGTCGTTAAAGTTTGCGGCATCGTATATAAGAAGACTTTCGTTTCGGTGCGAAGTAAAACGGGGTGGAATTGTGTCAACAGTCGCGGACAAATGTCATCCCAGGAAATGGTTGTCTTGTAGCTCATTAAGCTTGATCGTTCTACTGGTGGCTGCTGTTAGGATGCGGTATAAGAAAAAAGGGCAGCTGAAGCAGCGTGAAGGATGGCCATATACATCTCGCCATAAGAAGAGCGCCAAGGGAGCATTAAAAATAAATTATTACCACCAACAACTACCGGCTCCCCAAAAAGGTGGCAATTCGTTCAAAACAAGGTTGTGGGTCCGGAATGAACATGGGAGTTTAATTCGAAAAACCAAAAGGAAACTGAAACTACTCTTAGGAAAGCGAGATACAGACAGAAAGTCGAGAAATATTCGTCGTTGTTTATTTATATCAGAAATTTTCACATCCAGAAATTTTGTGATGCACTTTTTCCGTTAGCTTAGGAAACGGCGTTACGGCCTTTTTTATTATGGAGTAGCTTTTATTTCACAAGTAGACCTACAATGGGCATTAAAAACAAACTGTCTAATAATACTATTAATCACAGCAGATTCCGAACCCAAATCGATTTCATTGTATCCTGCATTCCGGAGAATTATTTGGGGGATTTAATTTCCGGGAAAACAGTGGTAGAGCTTCATGGTGGGTGGAGTGGGAAAAGAAAAATGAATTTTTCATACGTGTCATTAAAACACGATTTCGGCAATTCTCGGCAAATGATCTGCCGCTCATCTGTTTGACCTCAACGTAAAATGAAATCGATTGCAGTGGCATACCTAATGAACTAATGGAATTCTTGTTGAATACGTTTGATAACATCGAGCAGGTTTTCATGTAAAAATAATCCATTCCCACATATTCTTTGAATAGTTCAATCCATAGGACATACACTTTTTTTTAATCTGATGTTGAATACATGATTTCAATACAGTCTATGCTTATCATTTCAGATTTAATTAATGTATTACACCAGCTTTCACGTTCTGGACACCAATGGTAATAAATCTCAATACACGTTAAGTACACACGGGATCGCCGCTTGTTTATGAGGTAATTAGTGCAATCGGCTTGGTTGATGCATACGAATGGATGGAACTCTTTTTGCTGGGACTACAGTTCACATTGTAATCGAATGCTGATTAGCCAGCTTACAGTCAAATGATCCTGTGCATTTGTATTACAGATTCGTGTGAGTATTTAAAAAGCAAATTATCACCGAGCAATGCTTTCGTGGCAAAAAGCGTTTAATCGTCTCTTACAAATGACGTTAGGTGTTTAACAATTGCATTTAAAGTGGATTTGTGTTAACAGCTTTCATTTATCCTTCTCACGTTTAGTTCTATTCCAATACTTGGATTTGATTCGGAAATCATTTTGTTTGTTTTTATTTTTATATAATTGTTCACAAAATCTGCTAATAAATAAGAAAAGTTATACTTTTATCTGGCCAACAAAATTTAAATAATCACTTGCCTTAAAATATGCTAGCAATGTGTGCATAATGTCATTATGAATGATATTTATATTCATGAGACGAATAAAATGGAGAGCATATTGTCTCACATTATTGACTTTGTTCAACATTACATCAGATCCTGGCTGGAAAGAAACGTAAAGTGTAGGAAAAAGTACAATGAATGGAAATGAGGTACAATAAAATATCATAATCAATAAATAAAATATGAATTTTACTTCCCGTCAGTGGTACACAAACAGCCTGTACAGTTTACGTAGCATGGGCTTGGGAAGTTTGCTTGGATAATGGAAATCTTTGATTGTGCCGGTCTAGACATTTGCCGCATATCGCATGTATGTATGAGTGTATGTAGGTGGAAACGAGTGTGGCAACTACGGTGGCGGCATTTACATCATATCTATTGCTTACCAAGTTCTTATCACCTTGCCCCGGGACGATGTCTTTCACTCGTTTGACGTTCTCCGCAATGCGATTGAAAACGGAATGGAAACGGAAATGAACCAAAGACTTTTCCCGTCAACTGATTTCGCTTCCGTACCGGTTCCGCTAGTGATTGCGTGCATTGTAACATGTTCGCGCATTGGCGACATTCCCATCGGCAGTTGCACACAGGACAGCGTCGCTGGCGGCATTGCAATGGTTTGTACGCCAGCACACACACCCACACACATACATACACACACAACCGTGGTCGTGTTCTTCGCATGCCAACTTCGATTGGATGCCAGCAATCG
The DNA here is from genome assembly GCA_000956215.1 of Anopheles farauti No. 4. Classification (NCBI taxonomy): domain Eukaryota; kingdom Metazoa; phylum Arthropoda; class Insecta; order Diptera; family Culicidae; genus Anopheles; species Anopheles farauti No. 4. Next base: position 100,301 of record JXWZ01013203.1, on the reverse strand, counting down.
AAGGGGGTAGTAATTTTTCCCGATTTCCTTCCGCGTGCACTTGACGAAGCGGGCTGAGAGAAGTTGCACGTTCGATGGAAAATTGACGTCCTTCCTTCGTCACCACTCTGGGGACGGGATTCTTAGCAGAATCGATTCTACAATAAAAGGAAGCACTATTCCAAGAGCAGTAGTGACAGTAGGAGATTGGTGCGAGTGGTGGACGCTAAGAAATGTTTGCTGGCGACAACTCTACAAGACGCCGTGTAGTTCGGCCTGTCCTACAACCGTGCAGGACATTACACCTTGCATGCCTGGTGCCAAAGCAAACTCGATGCGTTTTGCTTTCTCATCCATTGCTTTCGGGCGATGCGATTTTTCTTCCCGAAGCCAAAAAACTGCCAACAGACTTTTCTTTAGCGACTTCGCGGAGGAAAGACACAAATCTTCACGCACATTGACATGTTTTATGGGAGCGGAAGTTTACGTTGAAAAGGAACTAGGTTTTTTTTTTGCTCCACTGAATATGTGGCTCTACAATGTTTGAGATATTGCGATCGTGGAGTGTGGTTTGGTTTGTTACCAGAAAAATGAACATAAAAATAAACAACATTAGAATTCAGGGGCAGATTCATATGTAAAATTACCAAACAACATAAAATTATAAAACATGCAGTTGTATCATTACACATATTGAAAATCAGCTATGAGTTCAATGCTCTATTATTAAGGTATATATCTGGCGTATTAATACAATATATTATCGTTCGTGCTAAAAACCATAGACAATAAAATATTACCTGAAAGAATTTAAAAAAACCTATCGAATTAAAATCTAACCTTGAAAAAATATAGACAATTCACAGTGCATTCAGACTTAGTGGTGAATCGGTCTATATTGCAGTGCGAATATACGAAAATATTGCTGAAAAATACACTCATCAATGATTATAGTGTGGTTTTCTCCATACTCATAGGTGATAATTTAATTTAACCTTTACTAATATGCGTTACTGTCGGCACGGAAACAGCACAACTTTGGCACGTACGTCCCAAAACTCGATAATCTGTCGATAACAGCGTTATCCGACGCATGTACGATATCGGACGGTTCATTGGGTAACGAACTGGCCTCTAGAGTGTTATTCCACAGTACAATTCAATTAACTGATTAAGCCTCCACCGTGGTACGAATTACTCTCTCCGAGCACGAGTTGATGTTGATGGTGGTAGTGAGGGCGATGGCTGAATCTAAGGGCGTGGAAAGAGGTAGATGAAAAAAAAAGGCGTTTAGCAAAACGTAAACCATAAAGAGATGCTGAGCATTCGGTTTTATTCCTAGCGGTAGAAGTATCGCATGCGGTAGGAATAAGGCGGGATAAACCGCAATCCCCACCATGTGCAACCACCGTGTCCATAGGGAGTAATAATAATCGAAAGGCAATCAACGGGCAGATTAAAGTGCTGAAAGGAACTCCTACGAGGAAGTTTGAAACCTAATCGATCATTTGCTGCCAAATACCATTCAAGGCGAATTTTATCACTAGACAGATTAGTGAGAAAAACTCCAGATAAACTTCAATAGGCTTTAGAGTTTCTGTACAGTGCTGTATTGTATTATTTAGGATCAGGAATTTTGTGACATAAACAAGATTCATCAGCAGACGTTTGGTCAATAAAAGGATGGGTTCAGTTTTTTATATTTGTTAATTTAAGAAACATATGTTCGTTTTAACTTATTTTTATTTTTAGAATAATTACTACACATTTTTCACTAGAATTGAAAAACTAATAATCTTGAAATAAACTAATTTTCAGTTTATTAAAGCGAACTCGCATTCTACGTTTGTTTTCGTGCTACATCATTCATATGGTTGAATGCAGCGAAGCTGTTATTTAGAAACCATTAAATGCTCACTCTTAGCTTGTTAGTTTACCATTCGTAAGCTAGAGTTTAGGTCAGGTTTCAAATCTAGCACAACATATTTAAATTAAAAGAATTGTATCAAAAAAATGTTCAACAATTGAAGAAAATTTCAGACAAAATATTCGTTACATTTTTCATCGCAGTTATTTTTGTAAGGATCTAGATAACCCACTCACCATGAAAATCGACAAACAACCCTCAATGTTGAAATCGATGAGTATTTCATGAACTCGTAGAAACCATTGCCATGGTACCAACTATATTGAACTTCATCAAGAACTCCACGTCCACGGTGCTAAAGTGATTGGTTGGCAATAGCTGCTACCTGTTAAGGATGGTTTTTTACGTCCTACTTTTGGCTTTATGTTCACTACACAAGCTTGAAAAATGATTTTCCATCATCAGCGGCAAAGTCATTTGATGGCAATTGGCTTCTTCGTTCAACTGGTGTTACGTGTTGCCCGGACTGCAGGTGATCGAGCAGACCCCCAAGTCACAGACAGTCAGACAGACAGAGATTCTGTTGATTGGTGCTCACTTTGCTCAATAACCGTTTCGTGATGTGCTGAAGAAGAATTTTCGCTGTCTTTTTTACTACTGAACCTAATGATCCTTCGTCACTCTCCATCGAAACATCATTGCAACGCGTTTTGCTCGCAGATTAATGCTACGGTCCAACGAAATATCATGCAGCAGCGAGTTTAAAGAAAAAAAGTGAAAAAAACACACAAGACTCACACATGAGGTTATAATAAAAATGAAACAAACACAAATGTCCCTTAGCACAATCATGGAGCGATTGCACATCACAATGAATCCATTTGAATTTCGAATGCAATTTCAGCTACCTTGTTTGATTGGAGAGAATCTGAAAGAACATAAACAATGCTTTTTCAACTAATAGAAACCATATTGTAACAGCATTATTGAGAGACTCCTCTAAGAATAGTACGTAACAGACTTCATTTGAAAACAAGAAAGGCACGACGACCTCTGTCAGGATAAGTCAAGAGTGTAGAGAAACGCTACACGTATCGTACCCTGAAATTTTGTGCGTTGTAGTCTTAATTAACACAGAATGTTGTGAAATCCACAGCAGGCACTATTTTCCTAAGCAGAGCGTTTTTGGATACACTACATTTAAATCAATACAACAGTTCCTAATAAAATAAAAAGAAACATTTACACTAATAAAAACAATAAAAAATTACTAAAAATTGTGAAGTATTAGTTTTGTTGAACCACGATATGCCTGAAAAGTCTATCGATGGAGTGTTGTAAGAATTTGGTAGGACGTGAACTGTATATTCAACATTTTTACATTAAGTCAACCAACTTTTAAAGTGATGCATAATGTTAAGCGTTATAAACACGTAATTCTGTTTATCAAGAAAATATATTTTAACATACACAGAACAAAGAATCTGGTCATGTAAAAGCGAAATTTTTCTAAAATATGTATTTTATTGACAATTGCTCTATCCTATTTAAATACGGCATAAACTTGACAGCTAAGTAAGAATTCAAACCCTCCCAATAGTGGCTTCGATGAATTTGCTGTTTGTGCTTTGCACGTTTAGAAAATGGAACAAAATGTGAGGAACAGAAAATTGGCGAAATGACAGTAACATAATGATTTTCATCATATATATTCTGGAATTCCTGTCTGAACGAAAGTGGTTCCATGGGAAGCTGTTTCTTTGCTTGGTTTTTCCAATTCAGAAATGATCCGGATGGGTAGTATACGAGCATTTTCCACTGGCTGGCTGACAAGATATTTGTGATCCCTGATCCGTGCGGAATGTATGAAGTCTGAGAGAGGAAGAGCGCTGCTTCCACGGCAATCCACCGGATACCGGAATAAATCAACAAATGTTACAATTTATTTTCAATTGATATTAATGATTGGTAATTGCTGCTGGTACTGCGGGTGCTTCTCCCAGCCTCATTTGCTTCGTTTAATTTTCCTCCTGATATCCACTATTGGCACAGCATGGAAGGAATCTCTCAAGAGACGAGTTGCCGTTCGTCCAGTGGTTAGTGATTTTTTTTTTGTTTTCTGTGCCGATTTTCCGTTCGAATAGATTTAGTCGGTTGTCTGTTTGCGTAAGGAGCAACAGAGACACGAACGAGCGAACGTCCGCTCTTCATTGTAACAAACGCCAAGGAATGCAAACGTAAGGAGAATCCGAACGAACGGACGGGTATGCGAAGAAATTAATTTGTAATGAGCAGATAAACGCTGACGAATTGTAGAGAATGATTCTATTTCATTTCGTTTTGCGAGCCGTTATCCTTGCCTCACTGAACAGCAGTGTGTATTTTCTGTTTGTGTGTGCGCGTGTACTTTCGACCAGCATTTTCATCTACAAGTAGAGAGTAGAGCTGACACAAAAATCAAGATGTTTGCTGCCAAAACAGAAAGATCAGCTTAAAGACGATGACGATAATGTTGATGATGAGCAAACTTTCAGTTGAAGGTAAATCGTTCCTATCTACAAACACCTTATTGAACCTTTACGAGTTAAATTGTTGGTGTATTCATTAATTTGTGATTATAACACAATAATAAAGTTCAAATTTCAGAAAAAGTTGATCATATGGTGGAAACTATGGTTGATGGTGAAAATGTTAAAATAATGTAAATTCATACTTTTTTGCATATCTTATATTTTGCACTTATTCATCCATTCAAGCTAACTAAATTATAAATTTCTTTTTTTTAAATACAGTTGTAGGGAAGAAATTATGCACGTTTATATCCAATTCAATGGTTATTGATATTTATATCATCATCTTGTGGATCTGCCAATGTAAAATCAAGAAAATTGTCATGATATTAAGCAAACAAACTTAGGTTATTAATCCAGTCATCTAGATTAGGCAAATCTGTATCGTAGCTTAGAAGCACATAGGTAGTGGATCGATTGTTGCATAAAAGTAAAAATAGTATATATAATTTTCCATTTTCTGGTACAGCGTTGGAAGATATAGCTTCTAGGCAACCGGACTGTAACACCATCATCAAGATAGCCTCAGTGCTGTTGAAGCTATGAAGTCTCGATTAGTGCAAGATTCGAACTACTACTTCCACTACTGATCGGCTGTTTATTTGCAGAAAATCAGAACGATACCGCGGCAATACTGCATTGGTAGAAATACTGGAATGAAAAACGGTTTTGGTCGCATATAGTTCCATTTTGCCAAAAGTGAAGTTGGACGTTAATTCATAAAAACCGACTTCATGTCACGACTAATCTCAAATCGTTATTGTACACAACTTAATTCAAAATACCAACATCTCTATACAAACAATAGTAATAATTAGTCACAAACCAAAATCTACATTCATAAACCACTCAAACCATACATATAAATAAACATACCCAACAGGGACTAGTACGGCCAACGGTTATAAAAAAAATCATGTCAAATAAAATCATATATTTTTTCCAATCAAAACAAATCTGCAAATCTTCAACAAAATAAATATTCAGTGCAAAGACAAGTACAACAGAATTTTGGAACAGAAATAGAAGAAAATTCCGCAATTTAACAATTGTGATTATAAACAACTCAAATTCAAGAGTATTAAATGTTACCGTAACCATGCACAACATGTTCAATTAAAGCAATTTCGAATTGATGATGACTTACTAAAAATATTAAACAGCTAATCTACTAACATTTCAACACATTTTTACACCAAAATTGTACTTACGACAGAATATACCTCTGTCGTAGCACAAAGGTGTTTCACTTTTGTCAACAATAATAGTTACATCACTGTGTATTGTCGTCGCGTCCGACTCCGAGCGAGAGCGTCTCTCTCATTAACGAAAAGAGATACGAAATAAAGCGTCTGTGATCCAGGGTCGATCTAAATTCGCATTTGGCGAATTGTTTGATCTTTGAAGTGGTTTTAATGCCAAAAAAAAGTTAAACAACTCACCTAAAAGCAAACAACTTTCGACAGTCACGATATATAAGAGCTAGCAAGTCTTTGAAATCTTACTTTGAAAAAATGAGATTTCAAAAAATGAGAAAATTTAAACAAAATTGGGGAAAAAGAACAAAAATAAGAAAACGTACCTAAAACACTAAAAACTGTGTTTCGAGCGTTAAGTATCTCTAATTTTGATCGAAACAAATTACACAAAAACCGAATTTTTGTTTCTACCTTATCAGTCATTTAATTTACCACATATTTACTTAAGAGCATTCTCAAAGCAAACATTTCATTGACAGTGCTTTACATTTTTCCAAAATATTTGTGTTCAGAAAAATAGTACGAAAGTGAGAAATATGAACGGCAAAGTTTTCACTGGATGCGTCATTCACGATAAGCCGCGTAGCTTGCACCCCAACACCCGGTACGGTTAATTTTTATTTTATTGCAATCGTTTTCAGTTTTTCGCCACTAAATAGTTCTCATCGCAACCGCTGGCGATAGATGGGACGACCAGCTTCTCTTCGAAAATGCAGCAGCATTTGAGAACAATAAGGAGACACAGGAAAAGCCAGCATCAAAAGTTTTATTCTGCTGATGGGAGGAAATCGAAAGCGGAGCTAGAGCCACGGGCGCAGGATAGGCGAGAAAGATTTGTGACATTCTTTATGATCTGCCATGCTCTTCGTACTCACCCGAAACCGTAACCACCATGTTTTTGTGTGTCTTGGGTTTCTCATATATTTTATTATTTGGGAAGCATTTCCACGTTTTCTTTTATTCACTTTGCTGGCACATTGCAAAGTTCGGGAGTTGGATGCAGGCGTTTCTGGTTCGTTTCGAATTGATTCAGGATCTTTCAAATCTTTTCAACTTCCTTTTCGTGCACCTCACCAACCTCACCAACAATTTTCCGCTGCCTTGTTGGTGGTGTTCGAAAGTTTTTGATTTTTTTGTTTTTTTTTCGTTTTTACCAGCAATTTCCATCAAAAGCATTTTCCTCTCACACATACAGTGCTGTGCTTTCACGCGGACGGTTCTGCGGGTCTCTTCATCGAGATGTGAAGAAGCGTTTTGCTGAATCGACAAATAAAAGATGATACCCATTTGCCGACGGATTCTTTCGTTTTGCTCCTGCTTTTCGTTTGCCACATTGCACGTTTGAAGAATTTTTCCTTGCATCTCCCAAGCGTTCTCTCGAAAACGTTCTTCTCGGGGTTCTTTCGTTCCAATGGATGGATCTTTCGAGACTCTTTCATACGATCGTATTCTTGTGCTTCGTGCTGTGTGAATGTGAAAAATTCTACAAGCTCCAGGGTAACAAACGTCGTAGCTCAGTCATCAGGGGCCAAATTCGACAATATTGCTAACGTCGTCACCATCGATATTGACAACGATATTGATGGGCTATGTTCCCATGGGTGAGGAGCAAAACAAGACAAAAATCAGCGGAAGATTGAAAATATGGTGGTTTGTATCAATTGGGTTCGAGATTCAGCGAAAAGTTTGTTTCGAGTTTTATGTAAAGAAAAACTGTTTTGTAACGTATTCTAGTAGAGAACAGGTTGTTAATTGGTTTAATTTATCGTATCCTTTGCTCAAGGCCGGAAAAGCTATGCTAATGGTGAAAATATCTGTAAAGCTTTTACTAATTTAGAGATAATATATATTGTGATAAAAGCTTTTGGCTTATTATATTGGGTTTTCTTTAATCAAACATTTTTCCGCATAATTCAAAAACTTCTATTGATTCTCGCGATGATGTTACCCAAATTTTACGGAAGCTAAGAAGTCCCGGATCAAAGTTAAATTGCCAAGAAAAAAAAGGCCACCAGGTCAAATACAAGTATCAGCGTTGTTATATAAACACATGATTTCTTTTGCCCTCTTACCGCAAATAACATAAACATAATTAATTGTGTTATTTAATTTTCATAATCCTACAAATCCATACCATTTTTTGTTTCATAATACATGGAATGTTAGTGAATAATGATCATGATTCCTGTTGACTTTATTGTCATTTTAGATTTACTTCATGCTTTAGCGTTATGTATAACATTAAACTTTTCGCTGCGAATGCATTTTTAAATCATTAAAATGGTGGCAAAATATGATGAATTAAATTATGTAATTCATTGTATGTTGTATGTGGTGTGTTTTAAACAGATACCTCGTTTTAGCGATGATAAACCCATTTGACCTGTCCCTTAAAGAATACTTGAAAACCAATTAAAATTTCAATTATTTTACTCAACGGTTTCCATATTTTTCTGATTACTCTAAAATCAGAGCATTTTATATTCGTGTTGGGAATGTTTACATTACAGTAAAATAAGTAATTGTTATACTTGTTCTTAAAACTTTATTTTATTATTGGACTGTTTTCTACCAAATATGATTGAATTCAACCTTCATTTTCGCTGAGCGAATGCAAAGATAAAAATGTACACATGTAGAATCCGTCCGTACAACATGTCAAATGTTGTAAGGTTCAAGTGTCAACTATGGAATAGAATCAATTTAGATAGAAAAGAATCATACTTGCAGCGGAGCAATCGAACCACTACCATCATTTAAAAAAACTAGAACTCGTCCAAAACAAGCCAAACGCATATTTGTACTCGTGTCAGAACAAACCGCTCCTGTCACGAGTGGCGTACCTGTACGTTTCACTTATGTATTAAAATATAAATTTATTAAGGTAGAAACGAGGAAACATTTGAGACGATTTTCTTTTGTCTAATCAGTTCTGTTAGACGTGCTAAAATTTTCCGATACATTCACCAGTTTATACATGTTTTTTAATTTACTAAGTTATTAATTTATTAATTTATAAAACTTTCTAGAATGTACTCAAAATGTATCTTTTTTAGATTTGAAAACAAAATGAACTATTTTCCTACCAGACAGCACTCGTTCCGTCACTCATTACGATGAGTATACATTCGCGTAATGAGTCGTTGCACTCCGTTTTTAATCAAGTGCAGGTGTTTGCCTACAGCAAATTGATTATATTTTGTGCAGTGTTCCTACCGCTTGATGTAGGATGAGCAATCTGAACACGAAAAATGCATCGATGTAATACGCAAAAGTTGGGGCACCGGTGCAAAACTGTGAAAGTGTAAAGGAAAATCCGGAAATTAAGCATGGGTGGATGAGGTGAATAGCACCTAGCATTATTCCACATGCGATGTTACATTTGCAAAGTTGATTAAAAGTCTCGCCTTCCTTACAACGGGCAACGATCGGTATTACAGCTCGTAGGTGCGGTCGTGGACGAAGGTGCGGTGGCGAGTATGGCTAAAGTGTAATCCAGCGTTTGCTGCTATATTCTCCTTTGCTACGATCAATACGTTCCCGCATGAGAGTGGGAAAAAGTTAGTAAAATGGGAACATATACGTTGTAGATTAAGTGGAAGGGCGTTCAGACATTTAGGGTGAAGAAATGGTGAACCATATCGGAGCGATTAAATTCATAAACTCCATGAATCAAGTCCTAATCAAGCGCGAAAACGCCACCCTGAATCCGGTACTGTATCCTTCCGAAGGATTCACACCCACCTGATCGAAGAGGTCGTGCAGGGATCGACTTGGACTTGGTTGGTATGCTATACAGAAACAAGGTGGCCTTTCACTTTTTCCCGCACTATGCCAAGAAGAAAGAAAAGCAGGTGACTGTAAAAGCGACCCCAGCAAAAACCTGGCTATGGTAAGATAGGGAAAACGGAAGCGACTAGTGGCGAAGTGAACTAAGCCACTGGAACACAGCCCGCACGTTCATTCCGAAGGACATCGTCGTCTGTATGCATCCATGCAAAGCTCCTGTTACAGAGTCCCCAGATAGAGTGGGTGGTGGTCACGGTGAACCACGGAAATCGGGAAGTTGGAATGAAATTAAAAATTCAAAATAACCTCATAAATCTTGCTTATCTTCACGACCGATCCCCAAGAGTAGTCGAACTGGAACGGTTCACCATAAATATGGCTTTGCTCTAGTGTTTCACGTACTGCGCGGTACTGGAGCGGTCAGAATGATGGTGCCAATGGAGAGGGAAACTCCTTCCAACGCGTCTGCCAGACCGATTCTCGGTGTGATTTTGAATGGAAAAGAATAGACCAATGCTTGACTGGACGATGCCGGGGAAGGAGTAAAAAATACGTGGCACTGAAACTTTGCTGAAAGTGATGTTAGTATTGGTGTAACAGACCAGTCGTGTGGTTTTCGACCAGAAGCAGAAGTGTTATTAGTGTCCGTGGAGTTCAATACCACCAAACTGCTTGGAATGTCGTATGTTTGACTTCCATGAAAAGTAATATTACATTAGCAGTTTTTAAAGCCGGAGAAGTTGGGATTTTCAATTCATAACTGATGAAGGAATAATTAATTTATTTGTACAGAAAATTTAAGTAACACTTATCCAAGTTTCCGGCTTGTATTTGTGTTCTATATTGTGTTCTATTGTATACTTTTATAATAATTTGTAGTATATGTTATGCAATTTGCACTATTTCCGTTAAGTTCTTTTGAGAATATGTTTTTGCAAACATTTCTTGTTGTATTCGTTCAGGTCTACGTTCTTCATTTGTTAATTTTTTGTTTACTTTATAAACCTTATCGATATGCAGCACTTGATATGCGAAATAAGATTCATTCAGGCTTCGTTAATGTTTTATCATTGTTTTATCTTTTAACTTTTTTTTCAACAGTATTTACGGCTATATGTGCCGTATTGTCAGTGCCTACTTGCACTGACAGACATTCTTAATCTCAGGGCATTTCCTCTTTGTAAATTGGCCTTATCCTAGGCCTACTCGGTTGAGTAGTTGTCTGCTGTGTGATGTGTGTTGTACGATGTTGTTTGATGTGTTATTGTGTTTTGTGTTTGGTCCAGTCTATTGCATATTGGTGTTTTGTGTATGTTGGGGGTTCCTTCTTTCGGTTCTTCAATCGGTCCAGTACTTTTCAGATTTTGAAGACTGTAGACAAAGAGATAAAAAGAGAAAAAACAGAAGCAAAAAAAAACAAACATGGCGTAGAACAACCTTATTGAAATGTCGACGAACACATAGTTCTCCTCCCTTCGGTATGGCGATTTGGCCATCTCCAAAATGCTAGTCCCCCTGCAAAATTGGCTTTTAACTTTTATGCTGTATAAAAAATTATGTCAAATCAAATTGAGAACAATTGGAATTGTATTTTTTTTATTTCATGTTCATGAACTAGTACATGCCGCGTAGCTAATTTTACTGGTTTCAATTTTATACTTTTATTCACAAACTTATCAATACTGTAAACAGTTTATTTACAAGATAGAGGAATCCTGTGTGCTGTGAATCTATGAGCAACCCCTTTCCTTTTTTTGTAGAACACTTCAGGAAGACAAAGACCGAAAAATTTTCACCCCTTCTCGAATTCGTCCATGCAAAAATGCAGTCTGTATGCAAGTTCCAAGTAAAAGTTTCAGGCCATTTTTCTCTCTACGGTGACAGTAGCGGAGCGTGTTTGAGGCTTTGGAGCCATCCATAGCATGGCAAAAACAAAAACCCCTTTCAGAACAGAATGGATAGTGACGAAGCGCACCGAAAGTGAAGCGTTCTAAAGTACCGGAAATTAAAAAATATTCAACTGGCTGGAAAAAGCGAGGAAGTTGGACAACAAACCCACACACCACCCACAGGTCATGGTTGGAACGCGAAGAGAGTGCTGGTGAATATGATTGTATTACACTCGAAGTTTGTGATACAAAAGGTTTTGCTGCACGAATCGGCGTAATCGGTGGCCCAAGAACCGTTTGTGCCGTAGTGGAAAAGCGGAGATGCAGGCAACGCTTGTGCTCGCCCAGATCCGACCAACGAGCTTTGAACTCCGGTTCAGCACTTAAGCGAAGCTCTCCGGGGCATGTGTCAAGTTTTATTAGGTAGGCGGTGAACTTTAAATTACCATTCGGCTCGTGGTCGATGGTTGCGATGTTGTGCACATTGCCTTCTGCTGCTGGGTACTTGCTGAAAGTACCGACCGGAAGTGGTCGATTCGGTGCTTACAATCGCAACCGTAGATGATGATCGAGATGATGGTTGACTAGGTGTTTTGAGGGGAAAAAAAGTGAAATTGTAGATAAGAGATCGACAGATGATGGAAGGATGGAATAGGGACGGTCGATATATTGCATTACTTCAAGAGTAAAGTGTAATTAAATCATTGATTTGTGCTCTCCTTGTCTTTATATTCATATAACGTTTTGTAATCCTTACATTTGGTTGGCACAAACTTCGTTAATCGTGAGAAAATGATAAAACGTGAGTGTAGGCAAATTGTAAAATAGAGGAAACGTTGTATTAGGAGAACTATTATTAAAGATTTCAATTTAACGTCGCGAATGTGAATAACATACGTTTCTTAACGTATGCTAGATTTACAAAATTAAGTAGGTTGCCTAAATAATTGCAATAATTTGGCAATAATTAATGCAATTAACCATTCCATCATTCTATTCACTACATTGAAAGAATCGAATACGACTGACAATGGGGAATTATAACCATCGGACGAAAGGTCCATAGTGATGTAGTAATGTATCGCTTCCTTTAATGGTGTAAAACATTAAACGAACGGAGTAAGCACAGCTTTCGTTTCTCGTACTCGGCCGTTGTTTTCTAAAGCGGACATAATCATCAAGTCTTATTTTGAACAGTCGTCGCAGACTTACCGCTTATGGTGCCTGTTGCAAAGGCAAAGCAACATAGTCGCAAGCAAATCGACATCGGTAAATCATCATGTTTTCTTTTGCCTTGGCTGTTTGCTGTCTAATCAGACTGCGGTTTACATATACTACAAACATGCTTCACAAAACAAGTTGTAGGCATGGTCATTACAGCTTCATAGTGGCGCTTTTGTTTATTATGAATGCAAGATGAAGCATTCTGGATGTTTCCTGTATAGTATGAGGAAGTATGCAGTTTCAATGCATAAAGGCTGTGTGCGTTTCAGTACATCCGATCCGAAAGAGAACAATTGCATTTCCATTAGCAACTCTGCACGAGCTACCAGGTGTCTCCATGTGTACGATTTACCAGGCGTAAACGTCATCATTACCATGCATTACATTTGTAACGCAAAAAAAGCTTTGTCCATGTTAAGTTTGAGTGAAGCTTGAAAATTATGTTTAAGTTTTTCACAATAACAAACGGATAAAACCGTTTCTTAAACATATTTTTGCGCGTTGTTGGGGCGGCCCGGTGGTGTAGTGGCAGCGGCGCCGGTCTTCACACGACAGGACCGGTACGATGATCCCATTCGGACCGTCTCCCCCTAGCGAGGAGTGACTAACCAGCTATGGTGGTAAAAATTAGTCTAGAAAGCCGGTTAAACGGCAGGCATGACTTTGGTCGTTACGGCATATAGAAGAAGAAGAAGAAGAAACATATTTTTGCATCATTCGTTTGCTCAATGAATTCGGTGCATTATTTATCGCTTTAGAGTTAAGTATATGTGAATGTGCTGGTTAAAAACACGTTGAAATAACCCTTATATCCAACTAGGATGATGTTTCTCGACATACACGTAAAGTTGTCTGCAATTAAACAAACCACGAGCAACACACTCATAATTTATGAGGTTTTAGCTCGTTTGTAATTTTCTGCAATAACAGTGAAACCCCTTCCATTGAAAATCTCGCTTTCAAGAATAAATCTTCGTAGCAGCCTGTTACACAACTGTGCAATAGTGGATCGATGTGAAACGGGAAGGACGCGCATCTTCTCATTTTACAAACGTAGCAGGAGATTACATGCATTTCCTGTCCTGTTGTTTGACGTCCGCGGCAAAAGATGGTGGTAGTGTGGATGAAACCCCATTTGCGATAAAAGATTATCTCTAGCGAGTGTATTTGCATATGCAACCACGGCACTCTAGCGTACCAGCCAAAGGTAAACATATTTTTCTACCCGAAAAATAAAGCAAGCAAGAGAACGAAAGCAGCAAGCAAGCGTACTTGAAACGTAACGTCAACAAAAGGCCGAGGAAATGAAGCACTGGATCGTAGCGTGGCACAGTTACAGTTAAGTGGTGCAAGTGGGTTGTTTTGTAATCAGCAGCTGTAGATTGTAACTCATCTCGCACCCGTGTGAAGAGCATTTACAGATAGGGAGATGCAGGATTATTAAATTTTCCTCTACACGCCGATGTAAGTATGAGAGTGTTGTTTTTCCGTACTATAATCTGTCGACAGCAGCAGCGAAAACACGAAAACACCCAACGTAAGATGATACCCTTCTCATCGATGGACAAGGGTGGGTGGAAGCTAATGAGAAACTAATGAACACTTGAATTTCAAAAACAAATGCGCACTGAATGTGGTACTGTGGGTTCGCTATTCCGTTCGGTAAGGGTGGTATCGCGCGCGCGGTATTTTTCTACCCTATTTATTATGAAAATAGGTTTGGAAATGTGTTTTTGCTGTCGTAATTAGCTGCAAAATGTAATACGATAAATCAATTAAAACAAATAGTTGTTTGCAATTGCGTAGTGTTGCATGAAATTATGACCCATGCATTAGGAACTGTTAATTTGTTAAAACATAATAAGTTATTCAAAAAGCTTGAAATAATTCCTGCCACAGTACTTCGTAATCGAAAGCATTGAGATCGGTATACCTTTTTTGGTTAAATGAATATTAATGTCTGGTTATATGTCGCGAAATCAAATGCAAACGCAGAGGAAAGCGATGATATGATGAGTTATTGAGATTTTTTAAAGAAATTAATACACTAAACTTTAATTAAAAAAAAAACAAAAATGTGAATCCTGAATAAATGAATATTTCAAATACTAACAGTATCAAAATTGATTATTGCAAGAATTAGCAAAGTTGGGCTGCCCAGTGGTGTAGTGTTAATGGTGCCGGTAGAACGCCAAATAGAAAAAGAAGCAAAGTTGAAGGTTTTGTGAATTTGGATGATAAAATTATGATAATTTTAATAAAGATAGATATTACTCGTTCTTATTATGTTTAACAATATCATTTGATTTGCATAAGTTTATGGAGATGAATAAAAAAAAATATTTATATATAAATAAAAAACAGAAAACGCAGGGACACTGTAGTAAAACAGAGCATATCAACTTTTTTTTTGCATTCCATTAAAAGGTTCCCATGATGAATTTTATAGGAAACTTGGATATACTACTCCGTCATTTGAATAGCACAACTATTCAATAAATTAATCAGACAGTTGGCAAACGATCATCTTAATTAGCCAAGGGTAATATTTCGACGTTTTAGAATGGATTCAACTCAAAAGATTAGGATCTTAATGGAGTTCAAGTTTTAAATATAATTAATTAGTGAAATAGGATCGTGTTTTTAACATCTAATTCCAATGGCATCAAACATAATGGCAATCCTATAATACCATTCAAACGCTAAACAAAAACTCATTGCAGAAAATAAAACGGAGCAGAAAGTGTGATGAGCTTAATAGAACTAATTATAATTGCTGCTAATTAATGCACCACAAAATGCACATTCTAAACTAACCAACCGATCCCTGTTTCTCGTAACCGAACGGAGCTGTCGCCTGTGCAGCTTTTGCATAATTTTTTTTTTTCAATACAAAAAGCACACTCCCTTGTGAGTTGATTATCGGAATTAAAACCAAGAGCATAATTGACACCACATGATAACGGCCCAACACTCAAACATTTGTCTGCTAAACTTTTTGTTAAAATTGTTGAGCCATAACATCCTTTACTGTTAGGAGTTGCTTGAAAATTTAAATTGAAATTATCCATTCTCGTTCTTGCTTTTTTTCACACAAAAAATGAAATTTTCAGTCATTTTAAGTAATTTCAAAATGATCACATTACGGCCTACACGCACTCGGTACAGCACGCATCTGACTGGTGTCGTGTAAAACCAACACAGGTAAAATGGGTTAACACGAGTCTCGTGCCACCAAACAATCAAATTAGTGCTAATTTAATTCACAAACCCTCACTTTGCAACAGGTTGTTTGGTTCGTTTGCTTCGAGTGAAAATGTTGGCACCATGCACACTGTCTTTCTTGCCACTCGATTAAATTCACAATTTTACACCGGACGATCTTTTCAGTGATCCAATACATGAGATCTAGCAGCAGTGAAACAACGTTCTATCAAAGCTTATGTTTCGTTTGTCTTCCACATAGGTGAGTTCTCAGCATGCCGAAACTGGAGCAATGCGATGGAAGAGCATGATTGTCAACAGCATGATACACAAGTTTCCGAATTGAAAATTTCAATTTAAGTAATTATTGAAACAACGCAATTGCCGGTTGGGAATGGCGGTTTTATCTTCTTCTTTTAATTCTCATTCATTTTATTTTGCTCTTTCCATTGTATTGGAACGATAAATTAATGATTCATTTTAAGTGGTTATTGAGTGGTACGATCTGTGAAACGGTAGGCTACACGGAAATGCCGATGAGACAGCGACGCCTGGTTACATGCATTTAAAAAGGTTTTAATTGCTTGATTTTTTATTTGTTTGTTGTTACAAACTGATGAACATTTTTTTTCTGGAAGTTTGTTGAAAGTAGTATTTTTTATAGTTGAATGAGAAGTTGAAAATAATAAAAAGCTTTAAAACTCCGCCATTGTTAATGTGCTGTTGTATTTTGCACAGTTCGTAGAAATGCTTTTGCTTCTTTTAATGTTCAACCTATTTGTTATCGATTCTTTCAATGAAGGTTTTATCATCAATTAGGGTAGATCACTGTAACAGTTTCGTTTAGAATATTTCAGGTGTTGTGTTCAGTAATTTAAATTCCGCAATTTGGGTTTAGTTAAATTTGGTTGAACAGGAAAAGGTTTGACGATTGCAAACAGGCGTGATATACAATATGCTCACAACATGATGAAGATTCTGTGTATGGATGATATTCTAACAGATTTGATTTTTTGTATTGCTTAGCTGAGGAAATTGAATATATTTTGGTTAGATATGCCAAGATATGGAAACTAAGAAGACAAATGATCATAAAGTTTGAAAACCATTATGTTACAAATAAAAAAAGCTGTTGTATTTTTTATCTCATTACAATGCTGTATACCGTATCTTTTCATTGATGGAATTAGTTTTATTTTGTTTTTGTGATTCTCATGACTGACATCACCAGGCCAGTCGTGATGCTCGACGCAAAGCTTCGACCATAAATAAGTAATTAGCTATCGTGGAGCATGCTTAACGTGCATTAATGTTTTAGGTCAAACTGCGATTCCCATCGGACGCGGATTCGAAGCACACTCATCCGAAAATCCATACCCGGCGTGGATAAAGTCCTAAACCGTTCCACTTTCCTAGTAGGAACAAACCCCAATAGACCTCGTAAAACCCCACCGACCATGATTGATCAGCCTCTGTTTGAGCGAGTGTTTGAGCAGCCAGTGTCCCCGGATGTGGCTTGAATGGAACCGTTGTCGTACGGCTCATGAAAGAAGATGGAAAGAAGAACCGAGTACATCCGGCAGTAAAAGGAAACACAAAGGCATTAAAGATGGTGAACCTGGTGAAGGTGAACGCGCGGACCTAGCGCGGCCGGAAGCAAACGAACGAGCGAAGCTGAATTGCTTTATCGGGTCGAATGGACCAAAAGTTAAATTGACCATGAAAATGATCCCACCAAAGAAGTCTTCATCTAGGAATGGCGGGAGCACCAACGTCCACCGAAGTGACACTCGCACACATATACACAAACAGGAAGTGTTCGAAAGAAGAAGCAGAAGAAGACGTCGACATTCGCACGAAATTACTGCGATCGGTAGAAACTGAGGCGGCAGGGAAGGAGTGGTGCGGAAATTTAATTGATTCTTCCCGTGCTTCAATCTTTCATTTTCGTTCACTTTTCCACCTCGATACCCTCGATGAATATCGCCCATCATCGTCGTATTCGCCGGCGTGCTCGTAACCTTCAACGTTGCCCATGCGAACACGTGTCACACGTGTACGGACGGGTGGAGTAGCGGACGGATCCCATACGGATTGTCCATCGACACCTCCCGGGAAGGACGGATGACTGAAGCGTAATTGAACGGCTCATTAATTGTCCAATGATTTTCCCGTTATCGTCCTGTAGACGGACCCGGCACGATCGTCCTGCGAGGGTTTCCGGCCACCATGCCACCTCCTGTACTGTGCCTGATCCTGGTGACGCGATTGGACATACGCGGCACATTCAATTAAACGCCGGTTCATCATCTCCCCCTGTGTGTCAGCGTTTGAATTAGGAAACACACATACATACAAACATATCCTCGGAACGTTTTGTGCTTTGGTCCGTGGTTCTTCCGGTGAGATGAGATCTTTATTTAATTTTCCCAAACCAGTCGCGTTCGTCCTCCTTCATGCAGGTACCAGCTTGATTAATAAACAGTAATCTCCAGTGGTTATCCTCCTCACCACCCAGCTCCTCCTTGCCTTAGCAAAGCAACCAATATCCTGTACGCATGTCACGTTTCGAATGGGTTATTAGAACGATTGAACAGTTGGTACTTTGGCGTCAGAAACTTTTTGTTCCAAACGCTTCTTCGCGCTCACCGGGGGAACTTTAAGCTTTTACGCAATCAGCCGGCACTCTTCACCGATGAGCGAAACTTTCCCCAACTACCTCACCATGGCGGGTGCTTACATTTTTTTTATGCTTGCAATAGTTACAAAAAGAACTGCAGGTGGTTACTGCTCGATCGGATACGAACACGAGTGATGTGAGAATTTTTTGCTAAAGTTTAGTCCAAAGTTTGGCTTTCTGGATACGTCCTATGTGGATTTTATTTTTATTTTCCCTGTTGGGTGACCATGCGATAAAAATAGACGCTGTTATTCGGAATTCGCGCGGTTGGTGCGCAACACCTGCGCTCGGACGTCGACAGCTCCCGTTTCGGATGGAGCAAAACTTTTTGACTTATGCGCCACCTATTGGAGCCACATACAAATCGCAGATATTAGTTTTACCTGACATTTAGAAGCGTTTGTTTTTGGTTGCTGATTTTTGCCGTTATGTTGAATCGACATATAGGAATGTGAGCTATATTTTTTTTAGTAGACTGTGAAATTGCATTTTCAAGTATTTTCTAACACTTTAGTTAGGGGCTCAAGACTTTATTAATTCTTCAAGAGAAAATCTACGCTTTTCCTTCTGTTGTTCACTAGCTTCTTTAAATTATTTTTACTTTTTATTCAATCTTAATCTTTTATGAAATATTAATCTAATAAAAATGTAGGAAAATAAATTGCTCCAACCAATTGTCTTACACACTTTACATATTAGAAGCTGCTTTTTCGTAGACAGTGTCTCCGTTTGGTAAAATAGAGGCCAGGTATTGCAGTTTTGGACAACAAATACTGATGCATACATTTATGTTTGCAGCAGCTTCGATGCAGTTTAGAGATCGAAATCATTCCAATGCTTTTTTTTGTAATGCAATGCAATGCAATGTAATGCTACGTTCTGCAAAAAGAACGTTTTGTTAAATTAAACATTGAGTAAATGATTGAAAATGTAATGCTGCCGATGATTCAGTAACCATGTTTCGAATAGGGATATATTTGCTTACCGGTCTATATCGGAACCATTGGTTTGAACTTTTTATCTAATTCGGAAAGCACATTGCGTAGCCTCTAACAAGTGTTTCTTATAAACTTGGGTCTGTTTAAATTTAAACTATTTTTATCGGGTTTTGTCAGCATATCAGTAATTTATACCCACTTTAAGTCAGTTTTCCAGTTTCACTATTTTTTCATGTTTGTTGTTTATTTCATTCATGAATTAATGACTTAAGAAAACATATTTAATAATAATTGCACGGCAACAAGAGCTGCATGTTTTGTTCTGCATACGAAGTAAATTCGTGAAATGAACGAGATGAATGAATGGAAACGCATGGAATAAATCGCATTGTTAGAGGTATTTCAGGGGAGATTTGTTTTTATTATTCTGAGAAAGCATATAAACAGCGCAGCACTCAAAGGGGAGTGTAATAATTGGTAGTAGAGCGCAATCCTAAAACGTGAACAGGAGGAGAAACTGTGAAACGTTACAATTAGGAACGTTCCCAGGTTCTTTTTAAAGCGAACTTTATAGTGAAAGTTATTAAAATGCGTCGGCATAATTTTCGTTTTTTGGCATCAATAGGCTCACATAGGCAAGCAATGTGTTAGGTGCAAAAGGTGCAAAAGCAAATCCTTCATCATCCTTGCATGCTTTCGATGCCTTGTAAAAGTAGGAAAATTGTTTTTTATGTTGTTGCATACCCGTTCGACCACCTTACATCACGTGACGAATTCCCTTAGCATGCTAATGAGGTAAGGCTTAACGGGAAGTTTCTGCACACGTTCGAATCTTTTTGGAAACGTTTACTGATTTGATTAACCTGACGCTACTGTTGGTCATGAGGTTAAAGACGGTGGGACAAAAAATGTCTAGAGACAATTGCTCAACTTCTCCCGATCAACGTAATTTCATTCCGTCTCTGCTATTCGTGTTCGTTAGTAGTAGTACGATTCCCGAAGCACGATCACGGTGAGAACGATAATTACTGGCAGTAAAAACTGCAACCTCCGTAACCGTATCGACAAAATCCGACACGTGGGGTGCATTGAAAGTTTATTAATTTCAGTCGCGACATGAAAGTGTTTACGATCCGCCGGTGCAATAAGTCGAAAGGCACGATAAAACCGAAAGGAAATGGCTCATCAATTTCTTGTAGTAAAAACAGCACCAGCAGCAGCAAAGGGAAGAAGTTCTGTGGTAATGATTGGGTCCTTTGGGAAGGGGTGGTATTTAATGGGGTGCACATCTAGACCATCGTGATGATCTCGGAAGCACAGGACGAATATAAACGATACAAACTCAGTATATTTGAGTGTTCGACGAGAAATAATATTGATTGGATGATTTATAGGCATGCAGTGTGTTGTATGTCAACAAACCTAAAATGTTTATTAGGTATATAGATTACGATGATTTAAATTGCCATTTTATGTCTATTTTAACTATAATCGTAGTTCTTTTTATTTTTGAACCTTTATTTGAAAATATCTTTTAAAATTTATTTCATATTTCAATTCTATTTTTTAGAGAATCTAATCATTTTAATATTTTCAGTTTCGATTTCGTCTTTTGATTATTCAAATTACCGGTTTTTAGATGTTCTCTAAACGCAAATACAAGTAGCAAAAATCCTATATCGGAAAGAGGATTTCATTTTTTCTTCCATTTTCCGTCCGTAAAAGACAGAAACGCAACGTCATCGTTGCAATCAAACGCAACCCTCACCCGATAGTGACAGTTTATGTAGTCAATATTGCGGCCAATTTGGAAGCATCAGCCGATATTTGCTTCCCATAAAAATATGACGACTATCCCACAGCTTCGAGAACGAGAAGAAAGAGAAGAGAACGGTAAAAAAACACAATTGACTGTCGACGGTGACAGTAACGCTAGCACCCAGAATCAAGTTGGCGGTGAACTGTTGCCTCCAACCGAGACCATTATTGGTTGGGCAGATTTGATAGCGGGAGAGCATTATCTTTCTTCCTCTGAGATGGTTGGTCATCTGGTTAGCTTTAACCAATATTTGCCGTCGGATGCATTTATGGTCAGATTTTCGTACCACCTCACAAATTGGCACCACCGTTGGGCAACGACTGGATTTCACTTTATTGCTCGTAAAACAGGGGGTGAGATTATGTTCACTTGCAGACCTATGGCTGACGTCTGCCGTGTTTCGAGGAAGTTCATTGAGTGGTGGCAGAAAAGCAAAAACAAAGAGAAAAACATGTCAAATAATAAAAGAAAAACTTGCAACCCCCAAGAATTTTTTGAGCGCTTTGCTTACGAAACAATTTTTTCCTCGACAATACGCTCTAGGGACGGAGCCATCCAGCTGGCCCTCGGGTAGATTGTTCGGGTATTCATTAGACGTACTGACACGGGACGAGTGTTGAAATGAGGTAAACTATGATACTTGGATGTCAAACCGTTGATGATAGTAGCGACAGAAGAGTAAAATTTGATTGATTTTGTCGAGCAAATGCAAGCTCATTGATGCATGACATACATGAAAATTACCACACAAAAAAAATCTAAATGGGTGAGTTTTGTGTTCTTCCCTACAAAATATGTTGTACTGGCCTTCTCAATAACATTTCATAAATATGTACAGCGTTCTACGACTTATTATGTTCAGCAGATGCTCCGCACATTTTACAATGTTTTTAATGTTTTTCTTATTTAATATCCGACTATTGAAAATCTTCTTGGTGAATAATGCTTTTGAACATGTGGCTTAAATACATACATCAATTTTTATTTCCAACTATGTACATTTTCGATATTCGTTAAGTTAAAAATTATACATGGTGGAGTACTGTTCCAAGTTTGTTTTCAGAGCATCCGTGTACATAGAAACATTAAAAAACGGTGTTATTTATCTTATTTTAGAATATAAAATATATTTATCGGAGATATTTATCTTGTTTTATGCAGTATTGTTAGGATTTACAATCATCAGGAACACAACATGAGTAATTCTAATACTACCCAAAATAACTACTATAATGTTAACAACTTTACTTTAATAAACGGTCGCCATCAACCTTAAATTTTAATCCATTCGGTACGTTTCAAAATAATTCGCAAGTACCAATCCCAAAACCAAGAGCTCGAAGCGATTGCTCGGTTGCCATGGTGTTGCTTCGCCGGGCAACTTAAACCGAGTGACAACTACTGTCGTGCAGGAACCGTGGTGAGAAGCCGTGAGCTGTTGGCCATGAGAAAACGATAAGACGACACCAACACACACACACACAACGTTCCATCATCAACATCATCATCATCTGGTGAGGTCGTTCGCTTCGCCGTTGGAGGAAAGTAGGAAAAACACCACTGGGAAACGTACATCCCGAACAAGCGTGCTCGTGTGTTCCATGGCAACATAGTTACAGCATCCGCACGACATTCCTTTACAAACGAATCACGTACAACGTGCATGGGTGCGATGGAGAGTTTTTCTCTCTACTTTTCGTTCAATAGCACACACACTAATATACACACACACACATACACACAAATGAGTTTAACGTGGCAGTGGGAAAATCTTTTGCATCCTCATATTACGAGACAGCTGAGAAATGAAGCTGGCTGGTGATGGTGTAGGAGTTTGCAAGTTCGTGTACGTGTGCCCGATGACTATTTGACTAGCAACTGTCTCACTTCAACACGAACAGAAACCTGTTCCATACCCCATGGTTAAGCTCACGATTTCGTAAAATCACAGCATGGGCAAGAGTTTCAAACAGTAATGCTCACATCTACAGCCACAAACCGATGCTCTCTCTCTCTCTTTCTGGTCCCTTTGCTAGAAGCATTGCTTTTTTGAAAATGTTTTTCGTTCGTTGTCGGTTTTCCCCTCTTCATTTAGCCAGGAAAATGTTGGCCGCGGCTTCGGTCGCCATCGTGAACACCTCCGACGGGCAGTTCATCCCGACCGGATGAATGCGTCCGAATGGAACTGCAAATTCTTGGTCCTTGGAGAAGGAAAATCCGTTGCAAAACCGCTCCCCAGTCAATCGGAGTAAGCTCGGCCCCGGGTGGCGTTCGGGTGGCCAGCTCGCGCCTTTCGTGCCGCTGTGTGTGTGTGTACGTATCGCATGGAATACACTTACACACGCATCTAAACTTCGCGGCTTTTACGTCCAGTGAAACAAGCGCTGATGCCGTGATGTCTCGATGCTATGATTTGCTCTAAATTTCTGGGCTTAGTCCCAGCTCGCTGCCCGACGGGAGCGGTATACTAACGTTTTACACCGCGTCGGGTGCCCCGGTGGGTTCTTTGCCCAGGGAAGCGATACAGCGCCCGGCCCGCGGTCCTTGAAGCTCCCCTGCTTCGGGTTTCCCGATTCGAAATTGCGGGAGCACATTGCCTAGCCTATCCCGGGTAATAGGCAACCCTCCCAGCTCCCATATCGCCTCCCCTCTTGTATACCCTGGCAGTAGCTATAGCGTGGAAGCCCGAATCCGAGCCCCAGACCCGACAGGAGAGCTGGTCGCTACTCGGGAGGTGTGGTCGTGATGTGATATTTTTCCAGTAACCAGTCACGAGCGGGAGTTTGGTGCGTACATTTCGTCAGCATTCTGTGTTGCCGTGTATGGTAGTGCCGAGTGTCTTCTAGGGATAAATTTGTTAGTGCGGCTAACAGCACCGGATGCTGAAGTCATTTGAAATAGTGCGTGAGATACGGCGAGAGTGTGCGAAAGACAAGTTGATTTCGGTTGTAAAAAGTGTAATCGGTACAGTTATAAAGCGGTACAGTTCTCAGTTGAACACTAACCTAGATCTTATCGAAGAGCCAAATCTGATAGTAGAAAACAGAAGGTACATTCAGTGATAGGAAACATATCATTATGAAATATGAAAAAGCATCGTAATGTTCATTTCAGTTAGTCACCGTCTGAAATCTGGTTCGCGTAAACAGATACGTGTGAAGATCCACAACAGGCAGAGAAATAAAATAAAATAGAAAATATAAACGCAACCATAAACATCAAGATACGCCGCCAAAAACCTACACACCTCGCGTACCTTCCTATACTCGGGACTCCGCTTAAACATGAAACTTGGGGAAGGGGGGGGAGGCTAATTTTAGCGCAGAACTCATCGTCCATTCAGTGGCGATTTTAGCGATAGCATGAAGCGCTATTTTTGTCCGCACTAATAAGAAAAATACGCTCATTCCGATCCGTTTCATCTCGTCTCCACAACCGGCTGCGACCTCGTCTTTCTTCCGGTCGCGCGACCTCGTCACATTCGCGTCCTCCTCCATCACCACTGCTTGCACCATCACTACTACGCAAAGGCGAATGGCCTTCACGCACCTGACCGTGTGCTCAGTTTGCCACTGCTTCAAACCAGCGAGTGCACCGAAGTGAGGGTGAGCGAAGTAACGTCGAAACTGTGCAAGCAAACCGGAAAACCAAATTAATAATAGCACACTTAAATAAAAAATTCAACTCAAAAAAAAAAAAAAATCGCCCACCTATTCTGCCTGGCTGGAAGACGACCACCATTCCGACGACGAGCGGATCTATTTTAGGGTTTCGGCGGCGGCGCACCTTCCTTTACGTTTCGATACTTTCGAGTACGGTACCCTTACGTGATGATCGTGATCACCTTTCAAATTTAGCAGCAAGTTCGCCCTCTGGCAACAAATCACGAGCGCCAGCGGAAGAAACAGGATAAATAAATTAACCAGCAGAAAACTCGGTAGCCTCGCAGCAAATGGTGAAACTCCAGCTTCTTCAGCATAGTTTGTCGCAATATTGGATGTTAAACAGGCCAAGAAAAATAACGGCTGGGTGGCGTGTGGCATGCCTATACCTCCGCATCGAAGCGAATTATACCAATCGTGCCAGTGAAATCAGTGTGCGGCCAAAGTAGGACACACATGTGACGTCATGTTATGCCATAGTTGACGTGGGGTACAGTGCCAGTGGATAGAAATGTGCAATCGAAATGTGCAACAGGGGCAGACAGTCAGATCCGGTTGGGAAACTAAAATGGAATTTTCAAGGTAAGTATGGATATTTGGGGCGAATCTCTAACTGAAAAATTTAAATAAATGGTTGTAGAAAATGTAAGAAATACTATGAAAATTTGTTCCCAAAAATTGAAATTTAAATTTTATTTGAAATTTATTGAAGCTTTTGGAAAGATTATACATTTCTTTGGTTAATATTCTTAACATAGTTCTAGTCATGATCGATTTCAAATAATTCGTACCAAAAGTGAATAATACTGAACTGTCTTTATAACAAATAACTCACGTATTTTATTTAAAATATCTTCATAGAAACACATATTAAGTTTTTTTTAACATAGAAATGTGGTTTAAGTTTAAACTTTGCGAATACCTAAATTTAACAAATTGTATTATTTTAAGTATCATGTAATTCAACTATACAACTATTTTTAGCTCTTTTACACATGACCCAAAGTTTTAATTACTTAAGTGTTTAATTAGAGTAATTCTTGTTAAAAATCAATTAAAACAGTTTCATCAATGGTGGATAGGTATCATCAAAATTTCCTAAAATTTTCGTTAGCGACAAAAATTGATTTCTGAATAGATAGACACGTACAGAAACCTTGTGTTTAAAAATCATAGAACTGCATGAAAATGATAACAACAAGAATCATTTTTTTGCACGGCAGTTTTTTTTCGCTTATGTGTTGAAGTGTAACGTAGTGGGCAGTCTACGATAAACTGCTTTTTTTAGATTACTTTGGAAGATATCGCTGTTTCAAAAAGAGTTTTTTTTTCAAATATAGCGTAGTGTAACGAAGTAGGCAATCTACGATAACCTGCTTTTTTTTAGATGCGTTTGTTTTTTCATCCTCAAGAGAGCATGTTCTTTTTAGAAGTTTTATAACGCTTGCCACTTGCTCTTGTTTTTCTTTTGAGTCCATTGAATTTATCCTTTAATTTGACGGTACTTAACTTACCAATATCTATATTACAATCGATGAAACAGACGTTTATTTTTAATTTGTTATGTATTATTGTATTCTTAAATTATATATTATGTGTTGTTATGTATATATTATATTGATTTTTATGACATGAGTATAAAACTTTATAAAATCATGTATTGAAATCTACAATGCTTTAACAGTGTAAACAGAACTGAAATGAAATGTTTATAAAACGTTAAAAACTTTGAAGCTGTTCTACCGGAAGTGACAGAACGATTCACGTACAGATAAATTCGTTGGAATAAAAAGTGCCTTGAAATACAATTTGACACTGTACTTTTAGCACAACCCCTCGAATGTAGTTCATCGTTGCATTTCTGACATTTGCGCTAGCTTAAAAATGCGTCGAATGCAATTCACACGCTTCACTTGATAAGCCTCTCGCATTGTCCCGTACATACATCGCTGGAAAACGCCCTCGCCTCGCTTCTCGTCCTCATACTGAACTAATCCGGTCTGGCTTCCTTCGAACAGTGGTAGGACATCCCACGGGTTTGCTCTAGTCAATGTTACATGCAGCTAACAGTAGCATCCATTTAGAACCCCGACATGCGATGCACGAAACATCAAACGGTGTCCTAATTTCGACACGAAAGAGCGCACATTGACGAACACATGTCACTTGCACGGTGTTGCCGAACGATGCCAGCAAACTGAAAACTGTGGCCGGCTGTTCGAAGCCTGTTTCATGGGTCACTAGGTAAACCATTTCCAATTAAGGGAACCTTTTTGTTGCTGTGAGAGGTTTTTTATACTGAGAACAGTTTTTTTGTTGATTTAGCAGTACAGCGTTTCCTCTAGTGATTTTTTTCGAATCGTTTTATTAAAAATGAAACCTGTGTACAATTTGAGTTTTAATGTGCATTGACACTTCTAGACCAATTAATGACAAAAGAATTTCAAATTGAATGGCAAAAAGACTCTCGAATAATAGCTCAGGTGAGGGTAAGATATACGAGATCACAGATAACTATGGGTCGGTGACAAGAATATCATAAATTTGAGTCTATATATGTGTGACTTCGAGTGTGAATGGAATTGTTCGTAATCTATTGCCCGACAGGACAATGGAGCTAAGATTTGCAAGGACATTCTACCGGAGAAAATGTTGTGAAAGCAAGACTAAACTCATAGTAGCATCATGATAATGGCTGCTAAAGTGTGATCCATTTGCACCGTATACACCGCACGATCGTCATTGAACGTTGTTACTGCGTTAGGATGAATGGCCACCAAACATAGGATGGTTTCACAGAGTGACACACCATGCGCCTCCATCATGACGATTTGCAAAATTTTACGCCCGAAAACATGCACTGCGTGAGCCACCGACTGTGGTTTGGCTCGCCACATCAGAGAGTTTTTATACGCAATAGCTCCATGCCACTGACGAGGGCTGCAAATTTTGGGAAACCCAGTTCTGGAGTGAAAACGACACCGACACCGGAAACTGAGGTCCGCCATTTATTATTGACGAAGAAAAATAGGCTTTTAGTCAACGAGATGTGCTCGTGCGACAAAGTGTCAGCCGGGTACCGAGAAGCGAGGGAAGCTATGGATAGTAAAAAAAAAACCTTCTCGTGACCAAACTCTGTGGGGTCGACTTGCCGAGACGTTTATGTTGGCCGCGGTGAAAACCGTTTTATGTTCTTCAGATCCCATGAAACGCAGCAAAAAGTGATTGATGCCTCCGAGGTGATATGGTTTATTTCTGGATCAGATGGCAGTTTTTGTGTACTTATGTGTACTCATAATCGTCTTATTAGTTGAGTGGAATAGTAATTAGAGTGAGATAAAATTGAATTTCTGGAATACTTGGAATTGTTAAAAATTCGATAAAAAACGGCCAACAATGTTTTTGAATCCAATTTCAAACAAAAAATTGTTGTGGAAAATCAAATTTCATACATAAAATAAACTACAGTTTCTCATCAGTGACGTTACATTTGTTGGCCTTTGTTTAGTTATCCTGGAAATAAAAATTTTCAACTAATTTGTATAAAAATTTAATTTATCTCGACTTATTGTTACTCGCCTAAATGATATGCTTTCCTCATAAAGTAAAAATGTATATATTTTTTAAATTTATAATTATACCTCAAATAGTTTCAAACTAATTATTTTAAGAAATTTAAAAAATTAGAAAATATAAGTTATTTACAATATTAAAAACATAAAATAACTTCTTGGAAACGGTCATTCATCAGGTTAGAATCAATGTCTCATCACTGTGCACAACCAATAAAACGGACCGAGCGGCGTTTCACTACGCATCTTCAATGTTTTTTTTTTGCACATTTTCTTTACGTTCTTATTTACGTCCTTATTTACGTCCTTACCCTGAAGACTATGAATTCACTATAACGCACAAATGTGAGCGTAATGGAATATGATCTGGGTAATTTGTTACACCCTGAAGGATAAACAATTGATTATTTATGACGTTCCTTTTTTGTCCAGCGTGAACATCGTACCTTGGCATCGTCACGCTCTTGGGGATTTATGATACTTCAGAAGCAAAGCATCAAATTTACGAGTTCATTTTCTTGTGTCATCGATCAGCATTTCGCGTTGTGATGCAAACGGAGCAAAAGCAGCTTTTCACACCTTTCGTTCGTCGTTGGCTTGAGTCTAGGAAGATGCATATTTAGGATAGAATTAGATCACCGAACCAACCAAGTTGTTGATTGACTGTGTTCAGGGAAAATATGCAATTTTTCCTTTCTTGCCCTCTAGAAATAGTAGCAATATACAGAAGATGGTTGAGTCAAATTTCCTTTCACCTGTGCTAGTCATCTGACAATTGGATTATCTTTTTGATCGACTGTTTTGGACACAAGTAAAGCAGAAGAAAAAAATCGATGTGGAAGCAGAATGGTTGAGATAGGAAATGACATTTGTATACCATGACATTTGCGTTGGTAAACAAATAGTGTTAAGAATCAATAATGATTTTACTTCAGTTTTGCTATTACAGGAGCCATACTCAATTTTGTTTTGTTTTAGATCTTATATTTTTCATTTTTGTTATTGTCATGCTCTTTGAATGTTATAAAATTTTATTTCATTTCACGTTTATAAGAAAAATATACTTGTTTGATCAGTATGTGTAATTGTTTGTATTTTATATTCTGTTTATAATTATACTTAGGTCTACCTAGTAGTTTATAATTTAAACATTACGATAGTTAATATTTTTAACAAATTTATATTTTCCCTTTCACTGCACTGAGCTCTTTGTTAATCACTGTGTTATCCTTAAAACGGACAAAAATTTCAACTTTTTATTTTGCTATGTGTGGTTTCCTCGAGACGGCGAAATAGAAAAATAAGTTAAAAGGTCCAAGCTTTGATTTTCTGTAACAATTCCAAACCAAACGTCTTGGTCGTATTTGCAAAAATAAACCCAAAAAATAAATCCAAAGAATACATATGAATGCCGACAATCTGAAAGCCGGAACGGAATTCATTTATTTCCTTCGGCAATAATTTTAATGGACAGCTTCAAAGGTTCACAATTGGGCTGGGTGACCGTTTGCACTGTCGTATCTGAACTGCGTTAGCGAAGAGGTGGAAAAAGGGAAAGGAATGGATAAGGCGGAACAGAACCCCAATGCATGTCCAAGATGATTGTGTTGTTTGAGTCAGAATGAAAAATGACATCCAATGCAGGGTACGAAAATACAACAAATGAACAGAAGAGTAAAAAAGGACATACGGGTATGGAGTAGAAGCTGGCCGAGATTGATTTATTGAGAACGAGAATGCTTTATCATAATGTTTTGATTGTTTTATTTTAGAAGTAGAGCAGTTGAAGAGTAGGAGTATAAGAACAGATGATCCTTTTGTGAAGACCCTTTTGAAAGGTTGGCATTTGCTTAGACGAGAACCTGTCATTGAGTGCTGTCGTTTGCAGTGAATAATCAATGCGCTCAATTACTCCTCACGATTGATTTTTTTCTATTTTTCATCGCTTTCATTGTGTAGTAAAAAGGAAGCTTTGCCATTAATATTTTTGCTTCTAAATTGATATGAGTTTGATGATAAAATATGTTTCAAAGGGAACATTATTGTTTAACCGAACGAAGAGAAATTGAAGGAACAATTTATCAATTGCTAACCAGACTGGAACATTATTGGGGAAAGAAAATGTTTTGAAATGATTTTGATTTTTCCAAATGGTTTAAATATTTATATTATATCACTGTTTACTATTCACGCCGTATTGATGGCCGTGTTGATGATATAAGGATCGAAAATTAATGGCTGGTAAATAAAAATAAACTTATGAAAAATTATCTTTCCAACTATACAACTCATACAATGAAATGGGAACAGTATCATTTGATACATATGCAAATATTTCACTTCGAGTTATTTATTTAACTACTTCTTTACAAACGAACTAGTTTTGATTGAAGTTTTATTTTCATTTAATTTTTTTTAAAGCATAAAATTTTTAACCTAATATATTCATTTCCTTCTTTTAAAATCGTTCTGAAGATTTGCCCATCATTTTAAAGGGTTCTATATCAAAGGAATATTTCCGGTAAGGTATTTGAATCTGGTTTGTCTTGTCAGTCCAGTCAGTTGACGGATCTGTTCATTTGTCGCAACAATCTTTCCCCTCTCATCTCCAGCTGTTTCATCCTTAGCTGTTCGTGCCGGATAAACCTTTTTCTTAAGACTATAATCAACATCTCTGCCATGCAAGATTTCTTACGACCTAAAAAAATGCAGGAAAAATCCATTTTTAAAAATTTTCACCCTTTCCTGTAAAAAAATTGTTAATGACGGAGAGAATAAGGTCGCACGAAAATGTTATCCACTGCAAATAGAAATGGAACCACCAGAATTACAAATAGCCCTACGAAGAGAAGATGCTCTAAGGTAGACGAAAAAATCACGAGATGTCGAGTTGCTCATTTCACCTTTCCGAAGGAAAAACCCCTTCTTGCTAAAGAGTGTGTAAAAAATAGTCCCAGCAGAGGTGCGTAGCGAGGTGAAATGACTGATAACGACACCCGCTCATTATACGGACGATTGTCGAGGGTGCTTTTGCAGGATCATTTCGTCTTGTCGCGTGTGAGAGTAAAAAAAAGAACAAAAAAAAACATGCACTCAACGAAACCCTCTTACTCTATTCGTTCAGCAATTCTCGAGACAAACTTGTTTACACAAAAACGGACCCAAAATGCCGCCGCAGGTCGGTGTCACTTCGTTTCAACGTTATGAATATTTAAGAATCATCAAAGAAGGCTAGCAAGGGGCAAGTAGTTTACCACCTCCTGTAGGGCATAAGACAGCAGAAATACGGGACATGAGCCGCATATTTCCATCCACCGTAGCCCAAAGAAAGTGCAAAAAAAAGGAACACTCTAGCCCTTGAATGAAGATATTCATTCTGATTGCGTGTGTGCATTTTTCTGCTCTTTTGTATCTTTTGTCTTTTACAACAAGTTTTGGTAAACGCTGGGAGGTGCAATGAACAATTGCCCCAGAAAAAAAATGGCTGCTTTTTTAGGCCCCTTATGCACACAGTATTGTTGTTGAATATTTTGGTGCTAGGTACCATGCTGCAGGCATTCATTAAGCGAGTCATCCAATTTTGAGATTTTATTAAGAGTTGTAGTATGTTTTTGTACTTATTGAGCGCACAATAACCTGCGAAGATGAAGTTTTTTTTCTGTTTAGTTTCCTAGAATAATGGTGATAATAAGAACATGACCCATCAATGACGGATTGAGGATGACGGAATGGTGGGAAGTGGGAGGGAGTAGGGTGGTTAATTTTTCCATGAATGTTATTTTTTGCATTCGTTTTATCATATCTTTTCCATTCAATCCCAAACGTTCTAAGAATGCGGACTTTCCGTTTTTTTTACAATAACTGCCATCGCCATCGTCGTTATCATTGTACGGCTCTCTTCGTTAACATGAACGATGAAGAAAAGGGATTTTTGC
Organism: Anopheles farauti No. 4; assembly: GCA_000956215.1. Lineage (NCBI taxonomy): Eukaryota > Metazoa > Arthropoda > Insecta > Diptera > Culicidae > Anopheles > Anopheles farauti No. 4. The sequence continues at coordinate 67,914 of JXWZ01013203.1, read as the reverse complement.
TGTTAAATGCTTCGCTGCGTCTGTTAATTAAAGATGAAGCAGGTAAACCTGACTCTCAGAGGGACTTGCCCTTTGCCTGTGCCACTTTCACACTTAATGAAACGGTGTTTTTCGTCGAAGCTTTTTACAGAAAAGAACAAACGATTGCTGGTTTGCGTGGAAAGAAACCCTGTATCTTAACGTGATCGAATGATATGGGTTAAAAGGGCTTTTAACTCAATGATTCTTTTTAGGTTTCTTTTAGTTAAAATGTTTGCTTTTTTTGTTCGTTATCCTAGCAACAAGGAAATATTGTAATGTCCCTCCAAGTTCTGGTACCAGAAATTCCTCCGCCGACTGGTAAAAGAACTTGTAAATTGACAATAATTCGTCAAGTGAAAGCAATCTGTACGTCGTTTTTCCCCTTTGATTAAATGAAGCGAGGACGTCACTGTGAAACTGGCAGTTGCTTGATTAACTCTGACGTACAATTCGTTAGTAAAAGTTTTGCCTCAAACCAAAAGCACAAACCAATAGAACCAAATAATGGTTAAATGCTGGAGGTGAGGTTCAACATCTTTCAAACAAATATTTCTCAAAGCTAGAAACTTAGATTATAATAACAGAGTTAAAGCAATAAATCAAAAGTTTTGATCCGTGACTCTATTTAAAAAGTTTCTTGTCAGTCAACACTAGAATAAAATAATTAATTTGAAATATTTTTTTAAATTTTTTTCTTTGAATATTATTTGTATTATTTTCACATCCATTCCCGACAATCGTTATATATGCGGTAAACAAAAACTTATATATGCGGCAAAACTTGTACAAAGTTAGAAGCAATTTGGCCTCAACATCTTCACCAACATTTATTTGTTGAATCTCATACACGTTCACTAAGTGGTATGTTTTGTCCTGAAAGTTTGAACGAATTGATTACAAAAAGATGTTTATGTTGTATGCGTATTATATAACTCAAAATCAATTGTTTTGCATTGTTCGTTTCCCGCAAAATGTCATCTTGCTAATTTGTGGCTCCGTGTACTGTGGGGTATTTTATGTATGATTTTAATTCTTTTTTCTGTTGTTTTTATTTCAGTTTCACGTAGTATCTCCTTTAAAGGAGCTAAAACTCGTGTGCGAAAATTATTCATTTCGAAACTTGAGCGACTTTTGTAGAGCATGATTTTACGAAGTGTATCTAATGAAAATCTCTAAAGCCTTCTATCAGATTAGGATTAACGAATAGCAATCTGCCGTTCCCTATTTACCTGCGCCACATTTCCAACACCAGTCCTGATTAAGCAGGTCGAGTACAGTTTTACTTGGTAGGTCTCTTACTCTTTTGCACCGTGTTTTAATTTCAAGTCATTTGGAGTAATTTCATATTCCGATTGAGGGTGTATATTCACCATATACGCTTTCGTTAAGTGTGCATGTGTGCAACCAACCATGTAACAGTTTCTACCGAACCCGAAGGCAGGTATCACTTGAGGTCTTTTTTGCTACCCGCGTACCCCGTAAGTCCGAGCAAAATGGTCGCAAATGTATTTTTCATTCTTGATAGCTACAACGGCAAGTGGTTACCGCCAGCACCATAGGCTCATCAGGGAAAGGACCCAGCGTCACTTCTTTCCCGTTTCAGGATTGGACTTTTCCCGCGGGCAGTTAACAATTAAGGGAAACGGTTTTCCGGGACCAACTTCCTATTTTACCTTTCCTTTTTTCTCACCCCAAGTGCTTCGGTTTTTTTTTTCGTCCTCGCTTGGTAGGAATGTTTTTGCCTCCTGGCAGGTCCAAACCTGTCCCTTCCCGGTAGAATCTCGACGCGATAAAAAGAGAAATGTTTATGATTCTCCCGACCGCGACAACCACACCCCGCCTAACCACAGGCAAAACATGATGTTGATGATGACGACGGTGAAAAGGGAGCAAACGAAGGTTCGGTAAAAACTTGCCCTCTGATTACACATCCTTCTCTCGTGGTACGAGATTCCTTCGGGGCAGTTTCGGGACTTGGTGTACCACGTTTCATTATGTTTTTTTTTGTTCCGTTTCCTGGTCCTACGCTTCAGTTGAAGTATGTGGAAAACAGATTGCCTGCTATGCTACCGGTAGAAATTTGCCATGCGGAGTTGTGTATGTTTTTTTTTGTTGAATACAACGAAACCATGTGACCAATGTACAGAACTCTTCTACCGCAGAGAAGAGAACACATGATCGACCAGGGAAGTGGAAGGCGAAACGTTAAAAACCAGGCTTCCTGCAAACGCTCTAGAGCTTGAGTGTGCTTGTTCGGCTCTTCTTCAGCACATTAACCCCCTACGCAGCAGGCAAGCGGGAAAATTAAACTTTAAAGCTAAACGTTGGGCTCCATGTTTAAAGGTGAGATAAAATTTAATTTGTTACGATAAACTCTTACCATTCGCGCGGGCGATATGGCGGTTGGTTCGTTGTGACGTTTTAAATCGATGGAATTTTAACTTATTGCCGTAGGGAATTTATATCATGGAGATTGTATCGGTGGTTGATTTTATTGCGGACCTCAAGGGAACATCGCATTTGAAGGAATATTTTGTATTGTAGATGTTTTCACGATTCAAATATGTCGATACGTTATAAAATATTTCAAGAGTTTAGCAAGACGAAAATTATTTCGAATAACATATCATTAGTATTATGTAACAATGAGGACCGTTAGCGTAGCTGTACTATTTCAGAACATTGTTTGAGTTTCCTTTCGTGAAAACTCAACTTTTGCTTTTATCATCACGTTACACTAGTATCAACATCTTGTACTCAACTTTTTTTTTTATAATAAACCATTAGTTTAAATGCATTATATAAAAAAAATATATTTCAGTAGTCAATATTTATATGTTTCAGACACATGCTAGCAGTGATAGAATTTGCAAATACAAAAATTTTTCACACATTCACTCATGTGAATCTCAAAAAAAAAATATTTAGATTTATTATTTTTGAATACCGGATCTATTGTTAATATCATTTTGTTAAAAGCAAATATCCAGCGACAAATACAGTACAGCAAAAATTATGCAGCTGTTCATCCATGACCTGGTTAAATAAATGCAACTTTCAATAGTTTACTTTAAGCACGTTTACTTGGCCTGATTTACAAACTTTCACTGGGATTACTCTTTTGATCAAACATTACTCTCATTGTATGAAGAACGAGCGCTCATTTGGCATATTTTTACCGGTATCGTACCATGTGTCCATCTACTATTACGCTTATGCCCATATGCGAGTGAAAAGATACGCTTCCAGTGAAAAGATACCCGATGCACTGCCTGCGCTGGACTGGATAAGCACTGATTTATATTAATGACGTGCTTGGGACCGTTTTGAATGAGCTTGCCGTCCGTATGGTTTTTGATGCGAGAAGGAGTGGAGCTCTTTTTCATAACATCCTCACTCGACTATGAAAGGACATACACGGGCGTCCATAAATAGGAACATTTTTCAGGCAAATGTACTAAAGCCCAACTAAAACATCGTGGCTTGCGAGCACGGTGGCATACGGTGTGCGGCTGTTGTAAAAGGACACTCACTGCAGTAGCAGCAGCAGCTACGGGCAGAAAATAGGAAAAACGAAAATATCCTTACAAACAGTGCGACTCAAGGTTGACGTTAGCTCAGCTGGCGCAGAGTGGAGTAGCGCAATGGAGCATGAAAGGAAGGAAATTTTGCTTCATTTTTTTACACATCCAGCTTCATCCTGCACCATTTGCAAACGGTTCACATATGGCGAGGCGTAGCCGAAACTCATATGGAAGCAGTCCATTTGGCCGTAAATGGAAGCAAAAGTCAAAAGAATCTTCACATCGTCTCACCCAGTACAAAAGCGAGTGTCGTTGGCGATGAATGGTGTGATGAAAATTGAAAGATTTTCCGCCCGTCGGTTCATCCGTCCAACCCGCATGGAAGAAATTGTCCTTCAAAGCGATGCAGGCTGCTGTATGCGATGGTTTTTCAACCTCCGTGGTACGAAAATCGGGATAATCGGGTGGAAAAAGGTAGTGCACTGCATGCACTGGGAAGCCGGATTGAAAGGCTTTTGGAGGATCAATACGGACAGGAGCGAAGAAAAATGTCAGTGCGGGGTGAAACTTTTCTTTTCTGCAACACACACATACCAACATCGTGATGTCTTTTCGATCGTTTGGCTTTTCATAGTAACGGGAGTACGGCGCAGATTTTGCCACGGTTTGAGCTAGAGTGAGCGACATTTCACTTTCTTCGCGCGTAAGTGATGCTTTCGTTGCCTACTTAACGAGGTGGTACAAGGGCGGTGCAGGTTGAAGATGAGTACACATAAACTTCATAACAACGACCACCAAGAGGTAGAAAACTTACGTATGCATATGGTTTCTACGTTTCTCGAGACCGTACTTAGGAGCGAAAACGCATCATCATCAGCGGTGTTTGGTGTACCGTGCTTCGTCTTTTCTTTAATATGGGAAACTGAAAACGAACCTCTCGTCACAAGGTGTATATGCAATGATTCGGTTACACAGTGTGTTCGTAGTAAGTTTCGATGAAAGAGAAAGTTCACCAAGTACTCGTGCCGCAGTGGGATTTTCTTGATGCTTTTCTTTCGGCGTTTCTTGCTCGGATAAAACCAAAAGACGCAACCGAAATGATCGTTTGTCAGTTGCTACAGCACTGCGCCGACAAAAGCGTTACTTCGCAAGAACGATGTAGAACGATGGGGTCTTGTAGCAGGTTCATGTGCATTCAATTTCGTAGTCAAGAAGGTAAAAGCAAGGAAACGAGCACGAGGATTATGCGAGTAGGTTATGTAAACCCCCTGTCCCATTGGTACGTGTTGTTTAGTTTGCATTCCGTATTGGTATCCGAGAAGTTGTTTTTTTTCTCTTTATGTTTCTACTCGCGCGACACAGACATAGAAGATGTCCTACAAATGTGTGCCAGATATTGCATTTCAAAGTGGCAAAGCTGATGACGACGTACTGCTTTTACGAAGGTTTGTAACTTACACGTCCCCATCATGAGCTTTTAGTGCAAAAATTATAGACAGGTGTTGGAAGAAATTGTAAGCTGCCTAATGCTCCTCGGTGGCTGATGATGACAGCAACTATGCACCCTTTCTATCACACTTCGTTTCGACATTCATCATCGCACACCACGTTGTATAATGAGACATTGCAGAGAATGCTTCTTTCCATAAAAGGACAATAGAAAACATAAATCCCGAAATACTGACATAACTGACAGCAAAGTAGAGCTATCAGTATGTTTTAGTTGTTTTGTGTCAAAATATATAACTAAAGTTGTTTTATATACAAGCCTGATTTACTTGGCTGCTCAGGTTTAAACTTTAAGCGGATTTAAACGTTTATAAGACTAGTATTAGCATAAGTTTTTTATAGATGGAATAGAAAATGATTTTTTTTCGTAAGACTGGCGTTCAAATATACGAGATTATCTGCTGGTAAACCCTGAGTTGACTGACTTGCCAGAAACTGTCCCTTGTTGAGTTTTTTTTTAAATAAATTTGAATATTCCAATGAGCGTGTAAAAATCCTGTTGGTTGCTCGATGGCTTGAGATTCCAATAAAATATGCTTGTTTGGTTGCATCAATGTGCCTCATACGCGCATTCTATTGTCCTTATCACTTCGAGTTTACACATCCCATCGAGTTTACATCCTATGTTTGTAAACATCGCCAAGATAATTTTAAACTCGTTTAGCGGTCAAATAGGATTTAATTAGATTTAAGGGTCCTATTTGTCTTAAGCTTTAACCGATAATTTTTATTAGATCAGTGAGTTCCACGATCAGGTTTATGTTTACAGGTAATATTGCCAAAATCAGCTTTTTTAAGTTTAAAATCAAAGAAGTGATGTAAAAACATCTTTTGAACCGATTTAACTAATCGCTGCTTCGGTTATTTATGGGAGTATTGCGAGTATGGACATTGTCAGTAACGAGTATGGTAGTTGTAAATCTTTTAGATTTTTCATTAAGTTGATTATTTAAGTTTTCTTACATGCTTCGTAGCTAGTATGATGAGGTATATCATAACTATTGTATGACAAATTTTGTAGTTTCACTTATTTGTTCAATGTTTAAATATTTCAAAAACAAGTAGTTTATCTTCTGTGGTTAATTTGGCTGTAATTACTGTAATTACTAATACGATAGTTTCCGAGAAGGTAGAATGAAAGCTTAAACGTTAAATATACTCCCGAAGCACATCGACACAACAAACTTTATGTTTTCAAATTCATATATCAATAAAAAAAAATCGATTATAATCGTACGAACTGGTAAATTCGAATCTGAATGGGGAATTCAGCACTCAAAATACTTTTTATTACCGATAACCAGATTCTCTCGTTGCTCTACTTTTAATAAGCCCAGCGAAACGCATCACTGTTCTCATAATAGTGTTTTCATTTCTATTTCATTGACAGTATGAATAGGATGACTATATTCATTCAAATGGCTCAACAACCTCGATGTGTCGGCGTTGACGACGGATCCACACCGTGGTAAGCATCAGCCTTCTGCTCTCAGCTTAATATCTTTCCGTTTCTATCGTTTTTGCCGACAATCCAGTGGCAAATCTATGCACAACATCTGCTTAAACCGCAGCTCATCAGTTTCAACCAGCACAGCATAGATGTATCGGACAACATGAAATCAATTCCGATCGGCTTATCAATTCCCACCTGGAGCGAGCTACGAGTACTTATGTGTACGATATGCTAGCCATTTTGTTTGCCTATCACCAGATTGGTTCTATTTTTGCGGTTGGAACGTAGTTCCAGTGGTGCAAGCTAAACCGTGCCACTGCATTCGTGAACCAACATTGATAAACATGAGCATTCAAATAAAGACACACGGTCGCGAACAATTCTGCATGCAGCGTATGAAATAAACTGAATGGTAAGTGTAAAAAGAGAAATATTCTTTTATCCACTCACCACGTTGTTTCAAATTTTGTTTGTATCCAGAAGAAGCTGACCAAATGCTGTGAGATTGATTTGAAATATTCAGAGTACGTTAAGCTGTACTGCTGTATGGATACAAAAATGCAGCAGAAAAAACTTTCGATCGAAAATCCATGCACACGTTAATTGCTGCTAAGATGTTTTTGATTGTACTTGTGCAAACGGTTTCATGAAATTTTATTGTGCCATTTAGTTTCAAAGCATGGTCTAGTATTGTAGTTCAAAATAAAACCAAATTTAATTTATTTTAAAAAGTAACCAAACTACGTTGATGGCTAAACGTTGAAGTTATGTAATAAAGTAATTTTTATTAGAGCAGGTTTATTAATTGATTATTTGGAGGTCAACTGTTTTATTTGTTGTACATTTTTTTCAGATTATTTCCATGAGTAGCGCCAAACAAATTAGTACACTAGTATTTCGATATTTATATTATATAACATCAACGTTGGAACGCAGCGATTATTGGTTATTTCGTAACCACCAAGCTATTTCCATTCCATTTATTTTCATCTTACTTTTGAAGTTTCAAAAGTCTTTGAAGCAAATATCTACTGCTGTGAGAGCTGCGAACTCTGCTTCCGACGGTGAAGTAAATAAATAACATCAGCACACACGTTGCTCTTGGATGACCGCTACATTTGACATACGGTAATATATGCTAGCTGTTCAATGCTGCAGTGGCACCACATGGCAAGGATTGCCAATCTCTCGTTATCTGTACGGTCGTCTACTCAAGAGCAACAGAACCCAGAGTCTACCCAGAAGGGCAAGGAATGCATGCATAATTTATATTACGCCTTTGCTGGTGGAGAAATTGGGTATCATTTGACAGTGTTGTTTGCTTTCTTTCTTGAAACGCAATTGATTTGCAGTCCGGTGTGCATCACTATACACCAGACAACTCAACCTTTTCAAAATCCCCCCTAAAAAGAGGTTGTCGATGGATGGGAAAGGAAATAAATTTGCAATACACATACCTTTTGGTAACATCATTCTTTTAAGTTGCTATGAAATGGCACAACATGCTTCTGAGAAATTGGGGAAGATTTATGCAATGAGATCCAAAGTTGTCAGTTTTTGGTAACATGGTTGATTGGGTTTTCGGAGGTAATTTTTTGATCAAAAAAGTTGAAAAAGAATATGATACGAAAGACTTGTGTACATAAATATAAAGACAATTGTTAATATAAATTGAAATATACACAAAACATTTGCATAATCTTTCACAAGTTCTATTTTTAAGTTCATCTTTTTGAAGTGTTGCGTACAAAATTAGAAAAAAGGTTTAATGATAAAGCGCTTCTTTGGTAGTGATTGTAAAGCGGTGGTGCTAGCATTCAAACTCGTAACGCAAAAAGCACTGAAACTTAAACATTTTTGATAACCTATCTTATTCATCTCGCTTGTCTACATTACCTAATTGAAGTGTATGAAGACACATCGGGCGGTTTTCGTCGTAAATCCTTAAAAACCATAAAACAACTGCCGGTATAAAAATGATAAAATTTTACAAGCCTTTCACAGCGTTCCTTAATAGAAATTCAAGCAAATAGCGTTAGTAATGCATCGTGCCAGTACTTCGATAGATCGTATATGATAAGTGGTGAAACGGAAGCCAAATTTGAAGGAATATTTTGTTATAGAAAAAAAAGAACCACAGAGTACCAACATCAGAATTGGCCGTAACATTAAGTTCGCGTGCTTTACGGCTGTTGTGGGACAAGTTTTTGGTGTCGTCGTAAACGTAAGGCCCATGGTTCTACATTCAAGGTAAAAGTTTTCCCCAAGCCGTGAGATACGAAATCTTTCGCTCCGAGCAAGCCATGATTGAGCCTCGTTGCGGTTGCGATCTCGAGAGCAACTTTTTCCTTCCATCATTTAAGAGTTATGAATATAAATTACCTCGTAAAATACAATTATCAAAATTACATATTTTACTCCTTCCTTCTTCAAACGGCTTTGGAAGCGGTGGGAAGGTTTGTTGCAAAGATTGTAAGAATGAACAGGGTTGAATCGCAACCGCAAAGGGACGTAAGGACGATGATGATGCATCATTCCGTGGTTCGGAAAGCCGATCACACCTTATCCTGCTTCAAACTGTTCACGACCGTATGCCGAATGGTCACCTGTGGGAAAAGTTTTCCCTTCCGCAAACGCCAGCCCTATCCGTAATCGTCAGTGGGGCTGTTTGGGGTGAAAACTTATGTCCGATCGTTCGACTCTGGAGATGGTTTTACCACCGGCAGCATACTTAATGAATCAAAAACTTTCCCGACCATGCTTCTTTTGTGTGTTCACCGTGCCCACACCAAGGAACGAGTTCGGGTAACGACCGCGAACGCCTCTTCTACCTCCCATCCGAGAAGAAAAGAATCGAAGCTGTGGGCTGGTTATTCACCCAGGGGTGGTTCTATTCATACCATGGACAACCGCACCACTTGTGTTTAATATTTTAATAACATTAACGAGTTTTTCATTGAAAAACGGCTCGTGGGGATGGTGAGATGCTTTTTAGGAACCGAGCGGCACGTGCTATTGCGAACGTTTGTGGATGTACCCGGCTGTGGTCTCTTCGCTTCGTCTCGAGTGTGCACTTTTGCACGCTGGGCAGAGCGTGTGATACTGCTCTGCGAAAACGCCCACCAGCTGTTTGTTTTATGATTCAATTAATAAGTTAAGTGACGTGACGGAATGGATCCATTCGATCAGGGGATTATGGTACGTTTAACAGCACTTGTTGGAACGATTTGATGGAATTTGGCTAGTCCAACGTGTTTAATGGTTGGAAATAGTAAGCAGAAAGGAAAATATACATTTTATATTAATCTCTGAATATACTTTTTTTAATTTTCACCGTAAAAAATTATTAGAAAGGTGTTTAAAAAGAAACCAGTTTGCTATGTTTATTATATTTATTATGTAAAAGTATCAGCAACTGATTCATCTCAAACCAAACACGGATAGCACATATGTTTTCTGTGAAGATCATAGTTAGGACAGTTGCAAAGTTTATTGGTTTTGTAACAATTATAATTTTAAATTGGTGTTTCCGTGTTTAAAAATATTCAAGACCATGGTTGGTGGCAAACTTAACTAAAGTTCAAAACAACATACCGATGATTTGTTGTCCCAACAGTTTAAGTACTTGTGTTGACATCAATAAGAAAACAATTTTGATTTGTTGAAATCAACTACTTTGGTTTTAAGTTAATTATAATTTTATTGAATTCATATCTTTTTCTAGTATTATGTTTTTTTATTATATAATGGTATACATTTTTTGAATTTGTGCAATTTTTCTCAATAAAATAAATGAACAAAGTTTAACTAATAAATTATTATAAAACTTTAGTAAAAGGTAGCAACAGGAGCTTTGTACTAATTATATTTGTTAAATCATAACATGTTTTGTTAATTTAAGTGCAGCAAGGCGCAAAATAAATTGGTACGTTCACAATAATTGCACTACCGTGTTTTATGAGACGATCGTATGTCTAAAAATAACTAATTCTTTAAATTATAAATGTTAATCAACACTTTGCCAATTTTTCTTATGAACTTTTGTATTAAATTGGTTTTTTTTTATTTCCAAAAAACATCGAAAGACTACGTTATGGTAATGAAGTCAAAGCTACATTAGATAACAAAACTGGGGACCTAAACACTTCTAGGATCCAAATAATGCCATGGTTTAAATTCCCAAATCATCTCACAAAAAACAAAAACTTCCTCTTTTATTGTTCCACCAGTGGAAAACAATGTGTACCGACTGTTGCGTGCTAATTGATATATTGCGCGCCACCGATCAATTATCATTTCCTGCCGACGGAAGAAAAGGTATGTTACTTCAGCCATCATGTACAACGGATGGCTGATGGTTCCAGCGTTCCAGGTGAGAATTGCTATGGAAGGTATTTTTGAACATTAGTTTGACCGATAGCTGATGGCGATGAATAGTATTTACTTGAAATTATTACGTCAAATGGGCAAAATCCTTCAGCAGCCCATTCAGGATGGAAATAAATTTCGTGCTACAGAGAATGCATAAAATTTCATTAGGCTTATTTCACGGTATTTAAATTTCTCATCGAGTGCCAATGGAATGTTCACTGGAGATAAATCAAGCCACCAGTCATTCTAATGTCACTTCGACTATCATGAAAGGAAATTCGAATTTATTACACAAAATCCTCATTAAACCGAATGCCGTGCAGCATTTTATTTTGAGTGATTTGAAAAATCATTCTTGTGCCGCCTCTGGTTAATCTATTGCTCGAGTACGGTTGAAGAAAAGCCCCACGGGTGTGTGGTTTGATTTTTAATATCACCCTTATCTGAACCATCAGCTTTCCCTTTTACATTCTGTCTCGTTCTCTAAAACGACCCAAAGGCTGGTTATATGCACCACCAGGTCACAGGGTCACTGGTGTCTGATGTTTCGGGATTTTCAGTGGTTTTTCGGGGTACGAGCAACCTCATAATTAAAAGGCTACGCTCAGCATCTTGTGGCCGGTAGAGTGGAGGAAATCTCACGCTCAGGAAAGGAGACGGTAAAAGATTAATCCTTGCCGGCACGGAAGCTGCTCAATCCACTTGCTTTATTCAACCTTCACTCTGTACACGAGCGAAAGCAAAACACAAACGACTGGGTCTTCTGAGAGCTTTTAATTTAATTAAATTAAGATAAATAGTGATTATTTTCCGGCGTCGGACACGGACGGACGTAATGAAAGTAACGACGCAAATAAAATGCACACATACACACACGCATGGAGGTCTAAGGACCGAAAAAAGCCACTCCGAATCCCATCCCGATACATTGTAAGCTGGCCAAAGGTTTTACCAAACTCCGGAAGGATCTTCTCCTACGGCATGAAGGCTTCGCTTTGGCCAACCGTAACGCAACCCGGGGTTCTTGTATGTGTAATCCTATCTCTGCCCGGTGTAATAACACGGCGTAAAAGGTCAATCCTGGTGGGCTTACCGCTTGTACCTCTTTTTGGTACAACCACCCATGAGCAGCAATGGGATGGAAAGTAGCGAGGAAAACAATGAAATTAGTTGCTGTCTCGCGCCTCCTCGCTGGTCCTTTCCTGGATTTAGAAAGCGACGGGTTCTACACGGAGCTTTTCCACCTTACGGACGTGCTAAAGTTTTATGAATGGCAAATTGGCTGAACGACCGAATTCCTTCCCAGTGTACCCCGCTCGTTTCCTTGTGCGTTGACCATTTTACGCTAAACTGCCGTAAATAATTTCCTTTTCTTTTTGATTTACGGGCCAATAAAACCGGCAAAAGGCGGAAAGGGGGAAAAGAGAAACAAGCGCCAAACAACATAATGCTTATGCAATTCTGAACGGGATCGATGGTTTAGTACCCTTTCCACTGGTGTCAGAATTCTATGGGGTCGGTTCTTTTGAGAGGGAAATAAAGTTTCCTTTTCCGGTGTGCTGAATTTAGGTAAATCAGCTTTCAAAGTTAAAGATAGCGGGATTTAAAATGGTCTGCTGGGGAGATTTAGGATCCACCCGGCTTGGTTCACTGATCCTTTCATGAACATGGTTACTTTTTCCGTATTACGAGTTTAGAAAGCTAATGGTTTTCTAAATCAAGGGTTGATTTTTATTTTCACGACACATTTTAATATCTCCCATTCAAAATTTAAAAAAACTTGAAAAGTACAATTCGATTGCTATCAAATTAAGAGAAAAGGTTGCATAATAATTCTTGTGGACTTTGTGGAAGTTTTGTATAATGATTTCTTTACTGTGCTTTTAAAGTTTAAATGTCATATATTTTTTAACCATGCTTACATTAGCATCAAAGATATGATGGATAAAAATTCCAATGCTCTTAAGAAAATCTTTCAAGCAATTCTTTTAAATAGTTGCATGATTATCTAGTTCAAAATTTCAGTGTTCCAATCAAGTCAAGGATTTTGAATAAACTTTAAATAATTCCATACTGGCCAGGTTTTTAATATAGTAACCTTGAGCTAAGAGTGAACTGTCAAAAATAATTATTGAAAATCCTAATCTTCTAGAACTACAGATACGTACATTTCCCCGATACGTTTGAACATTATTTAAAGTTTCAAATACTATAGCGAACTCTACTGCAGTTTAAGGTCTTCGTGACGTGACGTCCATATCAACGACTTGACTATAACTTCCAACATATATTAAACCATATCAACGGAGGGTCACCAAAACCCCTTGACGAAGTGTGTCACCATGTGGACACTTTCACTCTCACACAGAAGAACTTATCACACTCAACACCTGTCATCCTTTTTCACGCGTAAACACACACACGCACACTCGCTCACATTAACGAAAATACCGCATAAAAAAGCCTCTGGCAGGTTCGTAGCAATTATTCATATCATGCCATGCGTCGACGCTCGTCGTCAATCAGTCAAGCCGTCTAGGTTTGACACGCGGGAATTAGGATGTGTACGAGAGCACGGTTATCATTATGAATCACGGTCACGTTTCACACTCGAATTCGTGATTTTATTTCATCATCAACCCATCATATGGGTTGACCCGAACGAATCAACAGTGGTGAACCGTTTCTTTCACAACGTGGATAGCACTAGAAGACGGTGACCGAGTTGTTGCTTTCCGTTCTTCATTCAACACACGGAAGTTGTGGTACGCGACTTGAGGGAAAATCAGGAGCAGCAGGAGGACTGGGTGCGAAGAATTCGAAAGGCACCGGAAGGCGTTAAACTTTGCGATGACTTAACACTTTGCCCACCGTGAGCTCTCGTTCTCGAATACGCTTTGACAAGTGGTCGACTTCGTGGTTCTTCTGCAAAAGGGACCGATAGAGGATGAAGTAGCATCTGGACCGTGTTCGGCGAATCTCTGGTGAGTGTGAAAAGTTGTTGCAAAATATAGCCTTTCCCGAGTGCGCCCGAAAACGACCCTCGTCAAGTGAACCATCGCCTTCGTCCTTCTATTTGAGCCGTGCTGGACTTTCAACTATTGTAATTAAATGAACAAACTTGTCAAACTCGAAACGAATGGTTCTTTAGCGGAACTTGTTTAGAAGATAGTAGAGGTGCGTGATAAAGGAGCGCCGTGATGACGCGGGAAGTCTTTTGCAGTAGCATACCTTCCCAAATTCCAAAAATCCACTCTCGGACATCCTTGGATAGGGTTAAGAGTGAAAAGTTCGTGCGGGAAGACGATGTTAAACAAGTTCTTGAAGGTGTCTTTCTTCGGTGTTCGGAGAATGTTAGGGCATCTTGATTGAAGTATCTGCGAGAGATTTAAAAGATAAGATTTTCTAACTGGATTACATATTTTTTAACTTGAATAAACCAATCAACAGAGTAGACAAACAAACAAAATTTTAACTAAATATAAAACATACAAAAATAGTCATTAAAATGTACTTTGTTGCATGGTTCTCATTAAAACGAAACATTTGACAATAGAAATAAAAAGACATTATAAAATATCATAAATCATTTTCACTTTGCCGAAGTAGTAAAATATTTTTGAAAATTTTATTCATTTTACATTTCAAAACTAAATAGTTATTTAATTACATAATAATTATACTTTACCATTTATGCAGCATAAATAAAAAAAACATGTCGTGTTATTAATTTATACCTGATTTTGTTATTAATTTCATAATCTCCCGTTATCATTTCAGAACAAACTATTTTGTGTGTGGCATCACTTGAGGTAAGTTTGATATAACTTTAAAAAAACTTATAAAATGAAAATATACTTTTCAAATCGATAATTCTCATTATTCTCTATTGGAAGCGGTAGGAAAACAGCACGATTCAAAAGTTCAAAGCGTTTGAGCGTTTTTGTTGCTTAATCTTTTTCGGTAGAATGAGATTTCAGTTTCCAACGAGCGAGCCTAGTACCAATTAAATTGATAACTAATCGATTGGATTGAAAAAGAGCGCATGCCCACACGAAGAGCAAAGCGACTTTGCCTCTCCAGCTTGTAGCTTGAAGATTTTTGATTAGTGATTCATCCTTAACCAGCTCTAGTGTTCGATTTCTTCATGTCATTTCTGGATAAAACCAAAGACCAAAGAACGTCTGGTAGCAGCACATCAAAGAGCAAAATTTGGTCAGCATGTTCTTTGTTTTGCGTCTTCTTTGCTTTAAGTTGGAAATCAGCAAGAGATGGAGAGGATTAATGTTTGATTGCTTCTTAAGGCAAAAAGCAATAAGTCAGCATGGATGTTTTTAATTTGCCAACTGAAAGCTACCGTCTTGGGCTTCGACTGGCAAACGACCTCACAACTGTGACATACTGCGCTCTCACTTGGGTGCTCACTTCCCGGAAGAAAAGTAGGTGCTATTCGAGCGATAAGTCCTTTCTTTTGACCTTTCAGGTACAAATCATGTTGAAGGATTTCGTTGCCTACCGTCTTGAACCGAGCGTTTCAAGCAATCGTTTTTTGATAAATTATCCTGCGCATAATTAATGACCGTAAATTCCTCCTCTTTTCAACACGATATAAATTAGTCTCAAGACTGTGAGTCTGAAAATGATTCAGTAGGTATTGTAGTAGACATTAAAATAAGCAAAGCACAGAAACGCTAAGTTTCTTTTCCGGACACAGAAAGCAGAATGATCGTTTTCTAAACGCACTGCAACGTGGTTGGTGTGGAAATCCATTTGCAATACCTAACCGACACTCTCGATACATTACCTACTTTCCAACCTCGTAAAAACCACTCTCTCCAAAAAAATGCTCCCGGCAGCTTTTAGTACCATAAAAGATATATTTTTTTTGCCCCCAACGATAAACAGAGAAGCACAAATAGTGCTGTCGTTAAAATGGGTCGCTCGCCTGGCGATAGAAAGCCTCGCTGCTTGTGCCCATTGCAACCTTTTTTTGGATATACCATTTGAAATTGAGCATATTTTGTAAGAGGTAGTCCATTCAGCAGACCATGAAAAACAAATGGCCAAGAATCACTCCAAAACAAACGAAATACTTTATTTTGTTTTTTTTGTGGGTGTGCGGTTTGTTGTAGGGTGCAAAAAAAAGTAACACAATAAAAATAAATAAAAATAACACACACAAATCTCGGGGGAGCGAAGAGACTAGAGGAAATGAAATTGAAAGAAAAGTCATAAAACTCGATCGCTTACGGTTAGCCGTTAAATGAATCAAATGAAAGGTCGATAAAGAAATTATTGGCCGGCGCCGATTTTGATGGCTCTATTGCGGGTCATCCATTACGGTTCAAAAGGAAAATCAGACTGGGTTGTAGAACGAATGAGTTTGAAATGGATAAATTAAAACAAATTCATAGCAGATATTAAAATATCTAATAAACATATTCTTATACCAAACACACTAAATCCTACCGAGATGAATTTCAGAGTATTTACTATTTTTATAATATTTTTTTTATTATTTTTGTTTGTTTCTTTTTGTCGTACCAAATTGAAATAAATCACCAATCATCAAGTCACTCTATTCAATTGGAACAATTTAGGTAATAAATCAACACACGCACAATGTTCGCTCATGAAATAAATGCGAAACCATTTCTTGTATAAAACGACCATTCATTTATGTCCGTTGCTTTATCATTTCGCAAACCGTTGTGAATTGTGAGTGCTTCAGTTATGTTGGTTTCGATGCAGTGGCTCTCTGATTTTAATAGGATTTTTATTTTGCAAACATATTTTTTAAGCACGGCACGGATGGCCAATTTGGTAACGAACAAGTGGATAGTATACAAAATAAAAACTGCACGCTGGTGAATCGTTCCTGCACATATTGCGTGATATTGCATTCTTAAAGCTTTTGTTTAGCCATAAATGTTCCAATTCAATTTGGCATTCGTTGAAGCAGTCGAGCAGAAAGAAACACAACTTCAATTGCCTCTGATTGCGGCACAATACTAAAATGGATCGTATGATATGTGCTTCGAACCTGCGATTGCTCGTGACATTTGCAGGGTTTGCAATATTCCACAAACATTCATTTTTCCTCTCATTTTTTATATCTCTTTCACTTTCATCCATTGGTAAAAGTGAAACAGAAAATCGTCCCTCTTGAGCGGTTCAAAAGGCTACGTCATACCAAAACTCATGCAGCAGTAGACACACTCACATTCTCAAACATGGGGTGCAAAGGAGCATCGAGACATCGAAACGAAATCCCAAAGCAATTAAACCCGAACCGAAATCCGTTGATGCGTGTGAGTAAACACAACCATCCAAAGCCCGGGACGCTTTCCCGGCATTCATCGTCAGAAGCCATCCGACAGTCGTTGGCCCTTCTCGGTTATGCCATTTTGTTGCGGTTTGTTAGCCTGGTGGTCACGTTGGAATGCAGTCTATTTTGGTGATTTTTTCTGCTCTTTTTTAGATGGAGGTTGTTTTGCATCCGTTTTACGATGAACAGCATCCTTTCGGCAGCGTATACCAAATTTCGCTAACGCAATTGCTCGCAAGATCGGTTGGTCCATTAGTGGCTTTCATTGCTGGCGAACAGTGCAATAATAATAAAGACTTCAAACCGAGAAAGTACGATTGTTTCCTAGCTCCATCCGAAGCCTCCCGGGGGAAAATTCGCGAAAAACCTTTGCTGGTTATGGCTCGTTATGTGCCGCACACTTGGCGACGGTTCACGTTCAATGATCTTTCCGTGTTGTTTCGTTTTTTTTTTTTGCATTATACAACCCTCGCCAACGGTTCGAACGTAAAAATCTAGGAAGGCAGAACAAGGTGTTCCCTTGTGTAGCATAAGTTTGAAAAGCAGGAAAATAAGCGTCAGTGCCTAAGCAAACAGTGCAAGCAAAATTTGCAGCATCCAGTTTTGGGGCAAAGTCAATCCGATTCTACTGCTGCTGCCCAACACTTGCTTATGCCGTTGATTGTAGGGTTGGGGATTGAAGATTGGTCGAACGTTGAAAGTTTCTCGGTTTGATGCGTTCGTATTAATGCCTGCAGGATCTTCATGGTTGGCTTCAGGTTGATTCAAGAACCAGAGCTCGGGTTTAAAGCAACTTCATCCCAATACAAACAAACAAACTATACGCATTTCCCGAATCCCAACTTATTCGCTGGATCGTTAAAATTTGTCTTACTTATAGTCTTTTCGGGTAAAACATTTCGCCTCGCATAACGATAAGATAAAGTTATATTTAGCCTCCAACGCAAGATTAACCGTCCCTCAATCACTCCATTCTAGGAGAGTACGTTCTTCGTCCATGGCACAACTAAGAAAGTTTTCAGTGATATCGTGCAGGCTATCCAAATCCCATCAAAACTTTTCCGGACGAAGGTTTTATTGACAGATTAGAACGTTGGCGTAACATTTACGGTCGAGGGCAGTTTGGGTGTCGATGTTCCTAATCTGTAGGGTCGTCCAGGCAAAGCATACGACTCGTGTGTTTTGAGTACTGAATGGACGTAGCTTTCCTGGCTGCCTCACGGAAAGATTGACGTCTTAGTTAAGGCAATCTCTTAGTGTGGGTTATGAATCAGGAAAGGTTCGGACAATTTCGTTATTTAGCAACCAATTTGTATTGATGGCTCTATTGAGGTTCTGTACTAGTGTCTTGCACAAAGCCAAATGTATATAAACACAATTTAAAGTTTCGTAGAATAGACTTAAGTTGTGTTTGTACTAATACAATGTGAAAAGAAGTTAATGATTTTAACGTTAAATTACAGAAGGGTGAACTATATTGAGCGAAATTATGTACAGTACACTTTCAACCGGAAATTTAATATCGATACCTTATGAAATTACAGATAACGTGCGTTTACTTTTAGCCGATAGAAATTGAAAACTTCAAATGCATTGAAACTATTTTCTATTTATATATGTTTTACTTGTATTTCGACTTATAAATTGATTTCCCATGTCTATGTTGTTGAACGATAAAAGAAACACTTTGATAACTATTCTAAAAGTAACAAAATTATAATAACATCAGGTTTACTCATAAAGCACATAATCTATCGGGCTTTAAAAATTAAATTTTCAGTAACTTCTAATGTAAATAGTAAGCCTGTAAAACATTTATGTAACACGTGCGTGGATTGATTGTAATGCAGCAATCGTTTTTACATGTAAGTGCAGGAAAAAAAATTCGTGTGTTCGCAATTGAGTCAATCAAATTACTTGTTACAATTCCAAATTGATTTCATAAGTCCATATTTATGTGGTAAAGCTTTCTTTGCAAACCAATCTACCAGAGATCGCTGCCGAAAAGCATGGTGATATATTGTATTCTTCATTTATTTTCCAGGTCAGATTCAGATAACAATCTGATTCGCAGGGCCACAATGTAATTACGAGCTATTTGTGCACGTCGAGCCTGTTTTCCACGATCAACCGCAGCCGTGATTGGATCCAATAACGAAACGAGCGAATTATCACGGCTCGGCTGATTCGGTATGCTCCATTTCGGTGGGGCGTGTGAGGATTTGTGTATTACGTAAATCACCAATCAGATTCGATGCTGTCGTACACGCACAAACACACGCTCGAATTTCCCTTGCGCAGTCCATAGATGGTACAAAGGATCGCGCAAATAAGACAGAAGATAGAACCGGCTAAACTTATCACCAAACCGGAACGGACGGAACGAGCACGGAACGGTGCGGTGGGACACAAAAACACAATAAAACAAAACCTTCGTAAACCCCGTTTCTTGCGCTACTGGACTGCATGAAAACGATGGTATGGTGTTAGCATTTCTCTGGTTTGGTTTTCGGGTTAGCGGATTCGGTCATTAGCTTGCACGTTCGTCGAGTTTGCGATCGATGTGGCCGCACCAGCTCAAGCACATTCGAGAGTGAAAGGGAAAAAAGGGGAAAACAAAGAAAACTGCTCCACTCCAATAGAAACCCAACACATTCCGTTCGGACGTGGAATTTTTCCGGGCGCATGTTGATTTATATCTTTCATGCAATATCCTTCTTCCTTACGGTTTTCCATTCGCTCCTTCGCATCGCCGCATTGTGTTTCATCCCTTACCAGACCAGCATAGTCACGATTCCCGCTTTTATTGTGTTGCTGTTCTGTTTCTGTCTGGTTTGCCCAGGTGCTGTTTCGGATGTGGTTTTTCTCCGAAATCGATCCAATTGCTGGTAGTTTTTGCGAGTTGTCCACCGCAAAAACCGCACAACACATTATTGGTTCTGGCCGGACGGTTACGGAAGCTTTTTCCTTATGAATGAAATAACCAGCAACGCTGTAGATGAGAGGGGGAAAACAAGCGCAAGGAATCGCACACAACAGTCGCACTTCGTCGTGCGAGAACGATCGGTAGCAAGCATCAAACCAATAAACAACATGCACAAGGAGACCAACGCAAGAAAGCTAACACAACGTCATGGAACGAAAAAACACAGTGCTCGACAATTCGTGGAAACCATATGCCGATTTTCCCGGCTGATTATGCCAGCTAGCAGTTCCTGGGAAAGCATAGTTTTTCTCTTTTGGTTTTTTCCCACACTGATCAAGTCTGTGAGTGTAAAGATACTCTTTTGTGTGCGTACATATTGTATTCCTTAGCAAAAGTTTCTTCTTACTATGTCGCGAGAGAAAAGGGAACTAATGATAGTTGTCTTTTTCTATCTTTATGTTTTCCTTCCATTGTATGAAACAGCGCTCGTACTGTTGTATGTAAAACCATTAAATTGTCACAAATTGTTTTTATTGTATTGAAGAGAAACTATTTTGAGAATATGAAACATTAATTGTTGTACTCATTTCCAATAAAACTTAACAAAACATTTTTTTTTTTATGTTTGCCAACGAGCTGCTACAGTAACTTTTTTCCAATTCAATTATAATGATGCTTTAAATTTGACCAGATAACCAGACTACATCTATATTTTCCATAGAACAGTGAAGAAAATGTTGGGTCATGTTGTTGACTTATAAACAAAAGTAAACCCAGAAAAGTTCGTTTACTTGTGAGTATACGGGAATGTTTACATACATGTTAACCGACTCTGAGTAACTATCTTAATCTTTTGCGCGCTGTCACCGGGCAAGCTAGACTCCGATTGCCGACCGCAATTTTTCTTCTTCACTACCCTCAAAGCCACCTCCCCGAGTACACGAAGTGACACGATGATGACGATGGTGCGGAAAATCATGGGCCACATCCGGTCACGCTTGGTTTTATTTTCAGTCATAATTTTTCTACCCATCCGTTGTACGGGAAGATGATCCGGCGGTGTTTCATCCCATCCCCGTAAGATTGGCCACGTAGAAAGCCAAACCAAAACGGGATGGCTCCGTTTTTGGATCGTTGCGACTCGGAGCGATGATTTATGGCTGCGGTAGTTCAGCTCAGGCAGTAAACCCCGAAACTACTTTAGGAAATGTAAGGTACGTAGGAGGTAAAGTAAAAAAGTATCACTTTCTACTTCAATGTAGCCACGGTACGTTCCTGCAAAAGCTGCGCATATAGAGACGACCCAAAAGCCAACCGTTGCTGGCAGTAGGTGGGTGACGAATGTGAAAGGGTGACATGATAAGGCTAGAAAATACCGGCCAATCAGTCAATCTAGCTTCAAGGACGAATAACGAGAACAAATAACTTCTTGTGCGATCAGGACAGTGTGGGTGAAGTGAACATTTAACGAATCAAATGTGGCACTTTTCATAAAAAATTAAAGAATATCACCTGGTGACTGATAATTTGATGTACCAATTTTTCTAGCAACAAATTCAATTTTGAAGATGTATTTTCATAAATGCAATCAGCAGAGTATGTTGCTCTTGCTCCTGAATTTATAGGACTTCGCAGAAGACGAATCGTTACTGGTCGGGATTTCCATTCATCCTAGTGAAGTCTTCTCCAAAGAGGAAAGTAAAATTTTCATCCAGTGTGGTTCCATTACTTTTCCTTTCCTCAACTTTTACCGCCTGCATGAAGGATTAGAGAGCCTGCTGGTAGTGAACATCCTTCCATTTCCGGTTTAATCTTTCCTCGTATCTCCGGCCATCTTTTTCCTTCTTCTCTTTCGCGTCTTTGCTGCTTGGCAGACCCTAATCCCTAAGGATTAAATTGTCAAGTGATGAATGGTGTGCAATATATTAAGTCGCTTCCACGATGTTTTATTCCAACCGATGCGTCCACCCAGACACCCGAATAAGGGAGCTCCGCTGTGGATTGAGAATAATTTTATTTTTTTCTGTCACCGCGCATCGCCACTCGAGGTTCGATGCGTGTTTGGAAAGACTTTTTTCCTTTAGTAAGCGGCCCTTTTGGCACATGCCCAACGTAATCACGTGAAGAATGTGATAAAAAGCCTCAACGAGACGCACCGACCCACGCCAGTCGTTGACGGTGGCAGCTGATAAGCGTTGTTTCTCGGTGAATCGTCGTTCTTTTTTTTTATTACAGCGCGACCCGTTGAGTGGACAATTTGATAGGACAACCGCCGACAGCTCGGATGGTGTGTGATGTTGTTAGCTTTTATAATTTATGAGGTTAACATTAGAGGAGGAATGAAATATAATGAGGTGTGGGAAGCTTTCAAAAATTCCTAATTCCTCGGCAATTTTTTAAAAATATTTTATTGTGTGTCAATTGCGTGAGAAAAAAAGAAGTCAGACAACACAAAATTAAAAAAAAAAAGAAACCAAACAAACAAAACAGGCCGTTGGAGGTTACGTGGACGTTACAATAGAATAATGGAGAACATTTAAATCAATCACAGCATCGTTGTTGCCAACGATTTGAGTGATATAGTTAGCAAAAAGACGGAGAACAGTTACTCGCTTTCCTCCGTCTCGTACATTGCCCAAGTGCTGCGCCAATTATCAACAGTTAAAAACAAAAAAAAACAATGTTTAAACTTAATAAAACTTTCACTTTTTATTTGAAAATTTCACACTTACTGACGTTACAAGTAAAGTGAAAATAACTCATTTGTAACTAGATCTGTTTATTTGAAACATATTATTACATTACTACTGCCTCCGAAGTAGAGTACTTCTACGATAAAGAAATAAAAACACTGACATTCCTTAAATGAAGGCGATTAAAAGCATTTGAAATATTATCTATAATATCCTAAATTTAATAAAAAATAGTCGGAATCTATTGACCGATTAAAAACTAAAACCATGATAAAATGCTACAAACAAACAAAATTCAGTTTAATGATGCTGTTCAATAAATCTCATTCTTGCAAAGTTCTTCACGATCAAACGTGATAGTATAGACCAAAGTGACCAAGTATTTTTCTTATCCTAAAGTATGGAAACAATATTTTTAGTAAGCCATCTTGTTAGCACAACCACGTCGAACATGATCTGAATTCGACACGTCTAAACACGCGTCCAATTATCCTGCCCGTCCATAGTATGCTCGTCCATAGTATGCTCCATAGTTAAATTTTCGTCCATAGTATGCTCGTTCACAGGGCAGAGTGTTGTTCATGCGAGCATGAAACAGGCCGATACCAGCACTCCATGTCATGTGACTGCCATTACGACTAAAAGACCAAATTCCCCGATACGGTTTATGTGTGCCGTTTAATCTTGATTCCCTACATTCTTTCATCCAACATGTGCGTGAAGGTGGGACATAAGCAGCGTAAAATAACATGTTTCTTGCAGACGTTCGTTAAGGTGAGTTGTGTAAACGCTTGTCACTTGCAAGCTCGCCCACCCGCTGGAGCAGTACGTTCTGAGTCCGTCTATAAAACGACTTGGCCACATGCTTCACCTCTCTCAAATATGTACTCCGATACATGCATACATGGACACGAAAATCCGTAACCTATTACAGATAGATTTTTGCTCCGAGTCAGGGTCCCGGCATATTGCGCAATTATTCGACCTGTTTCCGGTCGAAGCCAACCGGAAGTGGACGGAAGATGCGGAACACGGGGTTAACGTCGATGCTTGCGGCAATTTCTTAACAACTTCCTGCTCCATTTTCACTTGAGCGAGACAGAGAGTGCCCAAGGAAAGGTACGAAGCACCTGGATAAGAAGGTGGTGTGGAA
The DNA here is from genome assembly GCA_000956215.1 of Anopheles farauti No. 4. Classification (NCBI taxonomy): domain Eukaryota; kingdom Metazoa; phylum Arthropoda; class Insecta; order Diptera; family Culicidae; genus Anopheles; species Anopheles farauti No. 4. The sequence continues at coordinate 43,936 of JXWZ01013203.1, read as the reverse complement.
GCACAAAAAATCACTAAATCCTGCCCCTGATGTGCTAGGGCGTTTGAGAAAATCCCTCAAGGAAATTGATAAGGGATAAACGTTCGAGTGATCGAAATTGAGATGGGAACGAAACGAAGCGTCGTTTTAAGAAAAAGCGGCTTTGCTTATTTTCCGTGTGTATATGTGTGGGTAGCTTTATCGTGCAGATGAAGTACACCAGTTCATGACCATCGTGGTGGTGCTATTGGAGGTGGTGGTAGCAGGCCACCAATGGCTTTCTTCATCCATGCACACGACCAGCTTAGACGAAAGCCACGTTTTGCTCTGCAGGCAAGCTGCCGCAGGGCCATACTGTACGTCACATTATTCTTTATTTTCATTTAGGCTTAATCCGGTTCGCCTTTGCAAAAGCACAGTGACGACCGTTTATTTAGTAACTGCCTCGTGTCGCTTTTCCTTCACTTCCGTCGTTGATCCACTGGAAGCCATCCCCGCCTGTATCCATACACCGGTTAAAGGCCATTGTTCGCTCTTTAGGCTAGTCTTTAGCAAACGGAGATTTGCTTCTTTACTTTCCTGCTTCTTCTTTACAACCTTCAAGCGCGAAGACGTCACCGTCACTTGTTTGGTTCGCCGGCGGATAGGAGAGCTGGCATGTGTAGTCCCGAAAGCGTAAATAAAATGTGTAAATAAGATTTGTTCCGAACGTGTGGAACCCGGAAGAGATGTGTGTGGTGCTAGCAAAGCGGCTTACGAGTGAGCCGAAGCCTTTCGGGGACGTGTAAAATAACAGACTGCATCCAGTTTCACTCTCTTGCGCCATTTTATTCAACACGCTACTCCGACTTCACATACGAAAAGAAACAATACCACACAACCATGTCCAGGCAGGTTTGAATTGCGGAATAGCTTATAAAAAACAAAACATCAGCACCGAACCGACTGCAGAGCCTTTGTTTCAAGAGCCTACCCTGCACACCCTTTTGTATTTCAAAATAACCACCTAAGCCTTTACGTTAAGGATCACTCCCAATCAATGTGAATCGGATCGAATGAAAGTTTTGTGGATTACGTACGAGACGCAAGAGACGATACAATCCAAAAGCATTGGCAGTGAAGTCAGAAATAAAAGAACGTCTATAGGAGTTTTAAACGTCATCATACTGTAATGTGGAGAGGAAAAACAATTTTTAACTGTTCCGATGTTCGAGGCCTACATATTGTGAATTGTAAATAACAACACTACACATTATTTTTTGGATTGGTGTTCTAACGTCATGACGATTTATCAGTCAACTAAACTATACAACAATTATTCAAATATATGGTTTCGTATGCAAGAAAATATAGTCATTGACCATTTTTCAATTTACAATAGTAAATATTGGAATAACATAATTTTTTTAGTTGACAGATTTTATCAAAAAATATATTTTTTGTACTTGAAAAAAGGATTTATTAAATTGAAAATTCATACCAAAACTAAAACACCAAGTTCAGAATTGTAAAAAATGGTAAAACACTAGATGAAATTTGTTATATCTTTCTTTTTTCATGTGGGCTAATATAAAATTGGAAAGAATCTTTTGTTATTTGCAGAAAATGTATGATATTGGAAACAAAAAACAATTATTTCTCAACAATAGTTTAGCGAACTGATCCTAAAATTAATGACGGCTGTTTTCCTTGACACATCCTGTTTTCAAACTTGTACTTAACTTTTCCCTAAATTTATCTTCTCATGCATCATTAGACAACGTCTATGTCAAAGGTTCCTTCATAAATCTCATCGGTTGCTTGTTTGAATCATAGCGATGTATCAGTGTTCGGATGTTATAACGCGTTTCGAAATCGGTTGAAGTCAAAAATGATCCCTTGCTTTTATTTACGTCGAGTCCATCAAACCGTCAAATTGTGGAAGATTATGGAGATTAGAATAATTTTCATATTTTTATTCACCTAATGCCGAGATACGGACAGCGGGCCTGAGATTTGGGCTCCAAATCCCAATAGGATCATTCCGTTTCAAACAGGCCTTTAGGGAACAAGTAAGATACACATGGGGAGAGAAGGGTTCGTTGTATGTTTTTTTTCTGCCGATAATTTGTGCTCTCTATATAACGGCAGCCAAAGGCACATCCTAAAACAACATCTGACGGCTGTTGACTCCTCCAGCGGACGGACAATCGGAACAATTTTAGGTTCACCGTCCGTGGGCCGAGATGATCGGGTGAAAAAGGATAAGTCATGGAATTTGGGTACCCAAGCACTTCTTCCAAGAGAGATCTGAAACGAAGTAAAAAAAAAACAAATATCTGTGAGAAGGGTTATTGGCGGTAAAATTAGATTTGTTTGGGATTTATCCCTTGATTCTACACCCAAGCATCGAACCGTACATGACCGAGCTGTCAGCGGCGTTTCAACGCCTGCAAACTTTCGTGTAAGCGACTCGGGAGAGGAATCAACGTAGGCGATCGCTTATCCGAACTGGTGCAAATTCAAACAGCGCCCTGTGGGCTGTACTGTGTCAAACTCGCTCGGCACGTTTTACGAACACAAGTTTAGAAACTTCATCACTAAATCGGGCGTTGCGGCATGTGCTCACAGGACGATGATAAAAAAGCATGCAGAGCACCAGCCCGTAACGAGTTTTCACGTCGTTTTTTTTTCATATATTATCCATGGTTGTTCGTATCCTGGATTCTCAAAATGGTCTGATTCCCACGTTACAAGATCGTTTTCCTCGTTTGCCTAAACGTCGCAGCATGTTTTCGTGTCCGACGGATTGTGTTTTTTTGTCCACCAGCTTACTAATATTCAAAACCGTACACGCGAGCACGTGGCATGGTAGCATCCCACGCACTACGACCATAACCAAATAACAATTTAGTGCAATACGCTACTGCCGGTTCCCAATAGGACGAGCGATAAAAAGCACCAAGTTTTGGTTCAATATTGCGCATCAGTACGCAGAAAGAAGAAAGAAAAACTTGAACCAACCTAAATGCTCCATATGTCGCTTGAACGAAAGGGACGTATTATGTAATATTTGTTATTTTGTATTCTTACTTTAAAGCAAAATCGATTTGAATAATCTACAAACACAGTCCTTTTTGAATATTTTGGAGGCATGTTTAAAATGCGCTTAGTTCAAAGTTCAAATGATATTCAAAGCAAAATATATAAATAAATTTCGTTCAACGAAAAATAAATTTAAGAAATTTTTTTTTGTCAATTATATTTGCATGGAATAAAGATTTTATGTAGATCCAATCATAAAATACAAAAAAGTAATATTTTGCTAAGGTGCAAGAAGCTCCAATTCCTATTTAAACTGAAAAATTTAGGAGATGGTTCTAGAAAAATGAGAAAACTTTGCTTCTTCCGCCAGGTCCACTCAGCACAAAATTTAATTATAGCACTAAAAACCTATCGCAAAAAAAAACAACTAGCTCGTCATACCCAGAATGAACCATCTGTGCAGCAAATTTATTTTTCAGCAAACAAGCTAGGACGACAAAAACACAGAAAAACCCTCTTCTAACCGGTGAGGTGGTTTTGAGTGAAATAAAATGCCCCAAAGAAGTACCCGTCAACCGATCCGGTGCCAATGGGGATGCAAATATATAAAACGCTACTCAACATCCCCGAACAAGAAAGCTCCAATGAAAGGACGTCTCTCCACTTCACCCGTGGTGTCTAGTGTTGAGTTGTCTTATTTTCATGAAACTGCATGAAACAACAGCAGTCTCGGTTGCGCTGCTCCCGTTTTCCGCATCTCGTCTGGGTATACATACATTTAAGTTTTTATTTTGATTCCGCATGCATTTGCAACACCGCATTCAGGCACCAATGCATCAGCATAAATATGTTTCATCGCCGTCCACCGTCTGTCTCTCTCTTACTCTTTCTTTCTCTTTCTCTCTCTCTCGCTCTCTCCCTCGTTGTCCTCCTGATATGGGTGTACGCTCCAATACCCAAGTGTGCACCAAGTGCACGTATTCGTATCCCATAATGCAAGTGCAGTGTAAACCTGGTTATGACTTTTTCCCCCATCTCTTGATTCTACGCTGCTTAAGATATACGACGGTGCAAGGTGTAAAAACCCGCTGTGCCCGTCCGGGAAGGAAGCTTGCAATTCTCGTGAATGTTTCATTGCAGTTCGTTTTAACCCGTTCATAAAATAACACCACCATTGTAGGACGGATACTAGAAGGTGCAAGGAAGAATAGTAGCGGAACAAAACGATTGAAAAAAAAATGTTAGAATTTTGTTCCAGACAGGAGAGCAGGTGCACCCGAATGTTGTTTGTATAGACGAAAGAACCACCAGAAAAATGGGAAGTAAGGGAACGTACAAGCAACTTTGAACTTTCGAAACGAGTTGTTCGTTCCGGTAACTGCTGGTACAGTGTAACATTGGTTTTACCACATCGCAGTTTGGGTTCTTTTACATCGTCTTACCGTCGACCATATGGAGCTTACAAAGAGCATTGTATGGGTATTCGCTCTTTAAAGTATCAAAACTTTCGTTTCATTGCTCTTATTTAGGTTTGATAAACGGAGCTATTTGGTGTGTTTTTGACCAAACTGAACCTGAACATACAAACCACATGCAATTCACCATTTACAACGCATGCACATGCTTTAGTAAATATAAAATAACAAAAACAAACATAAGCGTCTGCATACCTATTTATCGAAAATCATTTGTGTTTCGGCTGAGTTTAACAACTACAAATACCTCGAATCAAGGAAGGAAGGATAAATGCCCATAGTGGCACCATAATAAAAAAAGCTAAAAGCTTTTCGTCAAATGGACGATGAAAGAAACATTAGTTTGCATTTAATTTCAATTTTAAAACATTTGGTTTACAATGTTTTAATTTCTCTACCTATTTTCATAAACAGAGTGCATTATTATGTGATATTTTCATTCATCTTCACCTGATAATGATTCATGAGCGTGCGTATTTCATTTTCTTAAATTGCATTTCAAAGCAAATTTGCTTCATTTGTTTTGTAGCCGTTTCCATACCGGCCTTTGGTTATCAAAAAAGATTAAAGGCATTCTCGAGGACGGGGGATAGTCGTTTGTTTCATGTCAGCATAATGCTTCGTACGAAAGTCTTCTAGTAGTTCCAAACAACATCATAACATGTGACAAACTCTCGTACCACGCGCATGCACAGGTTCGAGTTAATTGATCCCTAACAGGGAACGGTATTAGGGTAAGAACCTTCTGTGCACGCAGCAACAACTTCCTCACATGTTGTTTGCACATGGCTGTTTGCATCCTCGCCATGAAAGGTTTACAAATGACAAACCAGTGGTAAACTTCCTTCACCAGAGGTGCGTCAACGCCAGGAGCATATAATGGATGCGAGTGTTGTGTTTCATCAGATAGCGTTGTTGCCAGGGTCGCACAGCCGGTAGAGTGCTTTATGCAGAATTAAGTGCCTGTAAGGTAAAGACAATGAATAGTAATATGTTTACGTATGTACTTTTCTTTGCAGATCGTGCTTTCTTCTTATTGCCCGGTTTAACTTTGGAGTTGGAACAAACTTAAGGAGGTAAGGAAAGTTCCTCTTCATACGGCGGGACCAAACGGGAGGCTAAAATGGGTGTAAAATTCTGCCGTTGGTTATTTAAGGTGTAGATGTATTGTTGTTCGTAGTATCGACAGAGTGCAGAAGCTGTGGACAAGCATAAATAATTACTGGCTTGGGAATACACAATGACTAAGTTAATTCTGTATCTCAGTGAAACTTCATATGTTGACATGTGTGTTTACATTCTTACGTTATGCAGAAAGTTTGATGAGAAATTTGATAAAATTGATGACGGATTAAGCAAAATACTTTTCATTTGATTAACGCAGCGGCGCAAAGTCGCGCGTATGGTGGTAACATTATTTTAATCCTGTAAATATTTCTTGAAGTTACTGTTTAAAGCAAGGCTTGATTACATTTGACCCAAATTCCCAAAAACACGTATTTTTTGCGCAGCAATTCCACTGAAACCCAATGACACCGTGCCGGGCAAAATTTATAGATGTGATTTATCTCACCTACTTTCCACGACATGCTTTCGACACACTGGCGCAATCCGAAACCTGCACCTGCAGCACAAGCGTAAGGTGTGAATAACATAGGAGACACTCGGGACACGTCGCATTCAGCACCACCGCCAACATTAGCTCCGCACGGTACCAAATATTTACACTGCCGCTTTCAGAAGCGTCGAGTTTGATTATTCATTTTTCACTCGGGAGAGAGAATGTTGAAACGGCAGTTGTCTCAAAGTGTCGGGGGAAACTCACACACACACACTTGCCTTACTTTCCTCCGGGGAAAATCGAGCACGTTTTCAGGGCAAAGTTTGGCGTTGCCCACCATATCCTGTCTCGGAAGCTTGTGCCTGTGTGCTAGTGTCATGTGGCAACGATAATCGCTGCCTGTGTTTTGCGCAGACACTATGTCTTTTGTCTGCTGGAGACCATAAATATATATGTACTTGCCAGTCGGCACCAGTTTCGAGAAGGATCATCCCATTGTGCCTCACGTATGGGAGGAGCACGTGGGCGAGAAAAGTGGAAAACAAAATCGAAAGAATAAAACTAATAAATATGCATGCCTACGTTTGAAGGTGACGGGACGTGCAGACTAGCTCGAAAGGCCAGTTTGCTGAAAAATGAGCCACCAAAAACGGAAGTACTCAAGTTTGCACGATCGTGCTCCACCGGGAATTGATACTGTGTGCCGTACGTTGGAGGGGTATTGTGGGCAAGTCTTTCAAATACGAAGCTGGAAAGCAAACGAACTGCGACAATCGGATTTGCTGACGAGTAGCTTCAAGAAAAACTGCCTCCGGACCGTAAGGGATACATAAAGAGAACCCTGATGAGCTTTCCACATATCGTCATTCCTCTCGGAATACGAAACTTTTCAGCGGACAGGGTGAAATGCTTTCGAGTACTGAGGTGCTGGCTTCGTGAGGAGAAGCTGTCGTGAAAGATAAACAGTGACTACCGTTTTCCGCAGACGCATGCCACAGCAAAAGTGTGAGGGAGAATCGTTCGGGACAATATTTAAATATTTCAATCCCGTCTCCAAAAGACCCTAACTCCGAGGGACGTTTTTCACACACCCTAGCGTATGTGCACCTTAGCTCACGTATAAAACACCGGTTCTACCATGCTGCGACACGAGTAATTCTTAATCTTTCACATTTCTCCCTCAGGGACATATTTGTGGTGGCACACCGTACGGCACACACAAGATGTTGTTTGATAGTTTTACCAAACCGAACGCAGCTAGGAAAAGCGTCCTTGTGAAGGATGCTCTCGAGCATGACTGTTTTGTTTCGTTGATTCAATTGTTTTATTAGGAAATTCAATTGTTTCTTTGCGCGATATGCGCCCATCTGCGGTGTTTCTAAGCCGCCCTCCCCGTCAGCATAGACACGAGCACTCGGTTAAGTATGTTCTGCGCTCTTCAAACAACATTTTACCATCGAGCACTTTGCTCATAGCGTGCTGTGTGCTCTTTTCATTGTCAGGTACTCAGCTACTCAGCAGCACAGCGATGCCCAAGTGTCTGCCAAGGAAATGGATACGCCCTATCGCACTTGACAGGCTCGAGTGTAGCTGTCGATCCGTACCGACAGACGAACTTCAACGATTTCACCGTCACCGAAAAGGTACTTCAACATCGGTGTACTGGTTTACCCTACTCACCTCTCACTCAACTCCGTGAGCTTTCTGCATCTCCCGATGAGGTTTTCACTTGTCTCATTATAATCCACAAATTGCACCACCTGTCTGCGCTGCTTGTGCGTTCCGGGTGACAGTGCTCCGATAGTGTTTCCCAGCTCAGCTCTCCAACTCTATCACAACGCTTTCCTGCTATCCATTCTGCGCTCTACCTTCGACGTTATCCTGGAACGATAACAAATCAAATTAAATTTCTTGCACTCGTACCCTTCCCGCTATGCGTTATTTGCAACCGGAGCAGGAAGCCGAAAGAAGTCGGAGTGTTGTTTTAGACACCATTAGCATTGTGCACCTTGAAGAAACCAGCTGCGAGAACATGCAGTTGTCCTAGACACACCTGTGCCTGGTCCCGTCGCTCTTTGCATCTTCCATGTTTAATTTTGCAATGTCCTCCAATGTGGTTCCACTGGTTCTTCAGCATGATATGCTCGTTCTTCCTTCTGAGCGTGATTAGATCAGATCTGTGACACTGATTCTGATTAGCTATGATCCTGTTCGTTGAAACAGAAGTACTGTCTTCGCTGTGCGGTTCAAGGTTTGCCTGCGATCGTCTTCGTTCGTTCGTAGTCGTCATTCCCGGCAAGAAATCGCTTCCATCAACGCTTGCTGCTACTCCTGCTGCAATTGGAAGGGTAATTGTTTTATGTTTAAACTAATTTCCGACACCCTTAAGCGGGCGACATCCCTCACACGAGCTAGGTGACACATACGTACGGCATTCTATCATTGCGGTCAACGGGTTTTCATCGATCCTTCCTGGTATCAAGCTATTTAATGTGAGATATCATTCGTATGCTAAATTGAATCAAATTGTGTTTTGTATCGTTGTGATTATACAATTTTGTGATCGATTAATAGATTCTTAAGATGTGTTTATGTTATGTTTTTATGGTTTTTTTTATTGGTGGCAACCTTAAAATTGCTATTTTACATTTTCGAGATTGATTTCTATGTAAAAAAGTATTTTTGACAACATATTTAAAAAAAGTTGTAAAAAGCAAAGAAGAACATTTAGTGTCTGCTAAATGAGAAAATATTAGAGAAAGCAGATACCTAGCAGATCGAAGTAATATTAATTAATTAATATTCGTAAATATATATATTTGAAAAAGTAGATCATTACGAGCAAAATAAAAATATAAAAATTAACTTAATTATTTTAAGCCAAAACTTACAAAAATAATGCTCAACTAAGGTTGTTAAAAATGGTACTATGTTTAAAAGTGTACTTTAATTCTTATTTTCTGCTCATTTTTTGTTTCAATCTTCAATATATGGCTCGTTTAAGTTAGAGCTTGAATGGAATCTTATTTTCCTTGTGGCAAATGAAAACCTGTTCCAGTAAAATTATTCTATTTTACCCACAGTTTAGTCATCCTGCATACAGCAGCAGTAGCTGGTCGTAGATAACAACTCACAAAAGAGTCATTCCTGAAAGTGAAATGACCATTCCCTCGATAGCATTCTCGGGCGCACTCTGTGCATAAAGAACAGGCGTTCCGGGTGGAACATTAAAGCATCTCTTCGTACCAACTACCAGTACCTGTCCGTTGCTCTGATGGGGTTTGAACAAATAAGGCGAAAAATACCTATGCACTCGTTTCAGTAGGACACTCGTACATAAATTAGGGAACCCAGTGAAGGTGTGCCGCCCATTTTCTCCCTAGCAACCGCGTACATTGAACGCATTAAAGGTAATTTACAACAAATTTTATTCTCTTCGCTTATGCTTCGTTCCTTTTTTATCTCGTTCGGCGTTCTCCGCGCGCTTTTGCTACACGTTACTTCCAGGATGGAACACGTGGTTAGGCGGGAACTGACTTGGACCGTTGTCTCTGGCGAGCAAGGTGGTGGTAAAAAATGAACGAACGAACAGTACGTTTGCTCCCTAACCGCAAAGCTGTAAATAATTTATATCAACCACTTTTGCCACGTATTTTTTCACGTATTTCCAACCCGTGTGTCTGACTCAACCACAGGTTTCAGGGTAACTGGCCTGAACTGGTAACCATGGTTTAACTCCCATGATCGTTGTCCACCATCCAGAGACCCCAAAGTCCCTAGTGGTGGTGAGAAGTGATGGTTTGTGGGCAATGAGTTTACCAGGAGCAAAAGATTATGGTTAGGTTTGCACAAAGGAATGTGCTCGTTGCTATTATCGCGGCAGTGTCGTACTTTTTATCCCCGCCTGGGCCATTGCTACTTGTTAACCGCTGCTACTAAGTTGGGATGGTTGCAGTACTAACACTATTCACCAACACACCGAAATCCACAATATTTTACCGGTAGTCAACCGGTTAGTGAGCAAGAGTAGCTGATCTTCACTGCACTTGAACAGCAACCGAAGCGTGGACACATTTAATGTTCCGTGTTTGTGGAGTTTTTATGAGATAAGAAACATTTTTACACAGCAAACCATCCTATTTTGTGTCCTTTTAGAAGTTTCGTAATGTAGCATTTAGTTATTACGTCACTGAAAATACTGTAAGCGCATTCATTCTGAAATAAGCATAAATTAATGTTTCATTTTGAGTTCATCGTGTTTCTCTTTAAGCATTATGTGATAAGATTTAAGTAATTCTGTTGAGTACCGAAAATTCATTGTTAAAATCATGTAACAACATGAATGGATAAAATTAAATTACCAAAAAATTTAATATAATTTCCTCAGTGTTCGAGAAAATATTTACTTGATCTTCAATATTGATTAATATTTTAATACTATGAAACATGTTGTTTCACAAACTATTATTCAATGGAGCTTCAACTACACTGAACATGGTTTCATCTCATGCGTATAAAGTTATTCAAATTGATCATTTTACTAATCGAGTAAATCAATCCTTTAACTTCACTCTGATTCGCTATGATTTACAAAATTTGATAAACTTTCAATCGGAAATCATCTCTTCTATTTGCTTTACCTTTTTCACTATTCAGTGTTAGCTCAATAAAAATATTAAAGGAAGTATTTTACAGTGAGAATGGTTTTTGGAATTGAGAAATTTTTTTCCACGAATAGAACAACATTAATGAGCGTCGTGGCAAGAACTTTTCTAATCCCAAGATTTCGCTCAACCCTGCATCTAAACGATATTTGTTCGCTTTTCATGTTTATCTATTCATATGTCATCGACAGCACCCCGACTGAAGTCAACCATTTTTCATCTTTTAGAACGATAAAGATGTAAAAAAAGCGCAGAATAAAATACAACAAAACGTCTCCGTCTCCGGAAACGATCAAACCCACACGATTAAAGCGTTCAAATATCTATTTTTTTAAATACCATCATTCCTTCTTGTATACACTCACCATCTGCTCTTATCATTCCGGGATGTATATCTGTATGAGTAAAAAAAAAAACATATACACACTTTCTATCCCTGTGAATGGAAGCACAAGCGAAAGTAATAACGCCACGTAATCATTTGCCTCGTTTCGATGTCGAAAGCAAGGAAGACGCCGATGTTGACTCCTCAGTTGACTTTGCCGACCTTTTCAACCTCATTCGATGGTTCGCCCTCCACTGGATTCCACTTTGCAATAGTCATCATCCTAATCGCCAAAGCCTTAGCGCATGCTGTGCGAGAATTCGTGCTAGGATTTACGAACGCTATTAGTCCGGGCGGATTGAAACCGTCACCGGAAGGAAGGCTTTGAAGGTTTAATATGAAGGGATTTTTTGAAACACGCCAGCAAAAGGACTGGAAAGAGTCGACCATTTAAAGTCACGCCGCTGTGTTTTATTATTTGTTGTATCATTTTTGTAGGGTGAAAGTATATTAGTTGCAGACAAATTTCAAAAATAAGGCAAATTACCCTCATTTCAATTTACGTGGTTTTTTTATGATTGTTTGAAAAAGTTCATATTAAACAATTTTTTCATACTAAACAGCTCATTTACGTTGAAAAACAGCCAAAATTAACCTGTTTTAAAAGAATGCAATAGTTAGAACTTTGAAAAGATTGAGATTATATTACTAAAATAATGAAATCTTAAATTCAAACCAAGTTCAAACAAACAACGATAAATTATCTAAGGTATATGAGACAAAAATCAAAATCAATTTTTAATTGGATCGAAGCCTACCTAAATATTTGTTTATTATTAATTTGCATAAATCCTCTAGCACAGTATCCCATAAGAAATTTCATTTATTCATTATGCAATTTTAGGATAATGTTTGATGCTACATTCATAAAACATTCCGCGACGGAATGGAAAATGCAAAAACTTATGGGGCTGCTTGCTGATGTCAAGTACAGTAAAATAACACTTTTCAATACACAACATACATGAACTTATTTTTGTATATGTCATAACAAAAATCCTTATTTTTCCTTTACCATACTGATAGATAAACAGTTTAACAAATCAATTCAAATGCACATGTATTTGTACACATATTCAATGACATTGTTGTTGCAATTGTGACCGTTTTGACTCCGCTTTTACGCGTAAAATCATTCTCCAACCGATGCAACCATTTGCTACAGTTGTTACAAGTGTCATGGCAACCAAACACAAATCAGCAATCTGCAATCACTCACCCGCTGTAATCGCTTCACAATCGAAATGCGGAGCCCGGAAACGGTAGATGAAGGAAAGCAAGGTTGGTCGTGTCTGAGCAATAGTGAAGAAAGTTTTCCCATTTTCAAACATGCTGCAATTTAAAGCACTGGTACAGCCGGGGAGCACTAAACTTGAGAAGAAAAAAACACAACGCACTGCAATCTGCCTGTTTGGGCTGCGCTACTGCATTCGGTATTATTTCTATTGCTATTCCAAAGCAGGATCGTGAAGGCGGATTGAGCAAGAAGTTGCACGCAAATAAAAACTAATAAAAAAGTTTTTTAATTGAAAAGTGATTTTCCACTTGGCTTCCCAATCCTGTTTCCCCCTGCATTGTGAGGGAACTGATTGAAACAACCATCCTAGCAACGGTCAAGCAATAGTTCGTTCGGAGGGAATACTTTGCAAAGGGCAACATGAGTGAGCTGGCGAGAAACTAGTAATTGCATTGCACAGGGAATGCTTGTTTTCGTTACACCACTGGATGCGCTCGGTGTGATGTTGATCAGCACCGCGCTTCGCTGTCCTGCTGTTCATTTACACTTTTGTACGGCTGAGTCTTGCTAGTCGCTGGAAGTTGCCCGGGTCAATATGTATGCTGCAGCTGTTCAGACGAGCTGCAAAGTCATTTGGTGGGACGGTAACCGAAGAAGGAAATTGTATTTTACACCTCAACCCCAAACGAGGCACACCAACGTTGACGTTCTCGTGAGAGAAAACTTTGTGCCCGGGTAGTAGTACCGAATAGGGCGAAGAACAAGAGTGGGTCGATGTACAGTTTATAATTAATCTTTAAACGGGTGGAACACGTTAGCTCAAACACTTCGCGAGTACTTTCAAAACCGCTAGCCGAGCAGGTTAATTTAACGCCGTCATGCATTGTGGAATAAGAAGCAAACGACGACCATAACATCTGCAGAACAGATTGGTGGGTGGCCGTGGGCGTAAGTAATTACGTGTAATTTTTAACCTCATTTTCACCATATTGGTCTATTGGAAAGCGAAGACTTGTTGCCTTGACACGATTTCATTTGTACAAGTTTACATTGGAAAAAGGTAATGTGCTTAAGAAAGATTACGAAAGAAAACAAAATTATGAAAGTTATGCCATTGTCAAGTTTCGGTATTTTGTGTTTCGGGCGGTTTTACTTTTGAATTTTATTCTACGTGTTGGCTGCTGTTCAAAAACATAATGAAGCTGGGTTTTTAATTGAAACACGATACACGAATAGGAATATGACAGTCGACTTTCAGACATGGGCATGTTTTTTTAAATATTTAGTGTAAGTATTTGATTTATATTTGTATTCTTATTATAATTATTTTTGTAAACCATGGCTGCTCACAGATTACATTTCAATTTCAGTTGAAAAGAAGTGAATAAATCGATTTGACATTGTAAACGTTTGACGGAGTAAACAGTATGAGCAAAAACAACTTTTGCTAGCGCTTGGAATTTAATAAAACAACAACAAAATTCACTAATTCTGTAAGCACATATACCGGTCAAATATCTTCTTCCACCATTCCAGTTTTCACAAAGAATTTTAATCAAAAAGTCACTACCAAAAGAAAGTACAAAACAGTACGACAACGCAATTCCGTTCCGGGTTTCGTTACGAACGTTTTCGAGGTCGAAAACTGGCAACGCTAAAAAGGGGTTGAGAAAAATATTCTATCATTTGACGCCTGCGAGGCCAACCCGCATTAAATTCAAGATCCATCGTCACCGACGAACCGTAGCGAATCGGTGGGTTGACAAATTCGGCCGTGCGAATCGTTAGAAAAATAAATCAAAATAAATCGTGCCAGCACAACAAGAATTGAGTGAATCACAAGAAAAAAATGGCGTCTAAAATAAAATTCCTTGTTGTGGCAAAGGATGCCTGTGCAAGTGTGAAAGCGAAAAGCAAATAAATAAATAAAGTCGAAACCAAAAGTCTGGTTCGTCCAACCAGAGAAAAACTTTTCGGTGAATTCCGTTTCAATCGTCCTGGTGGACAGTGTTCCTAGTACGAGCGTATAAACACACACAAATACACACAAAATAAAAGATAAAAGTAAAACAACAGATCTAAAAGCGAAACCGAACATAAATTTTCCCACATAGCTTTAGCGTCCGTCTGGGAAAGGAACTTCCGCAACATTCAATAGCCGGCGATAACCGGGAGCTTTTTCGCATTCGATGAAAATTAAAATTGTTTAGATTTTTCAACCCCGCTCCATCCGCTGAGTCTCGTCTGAAATTTTTCCCTCTGTTCTCGTATGTTCCAGCGTTACCACATTCAACGGCATCGTGGAACCCATTACCATTTTCGGCAGAACCTGAGTTTCCTAATTCATTCGCCGTCAAGACATAAGTTTTGGACCACTGTTTGGAAACAATTGGAATCTTTTACTATCACATTGTCCGGTATAAGCAATACGGCCAGGCCGTCCCTAATAAATAAATAAAAAAAACGTTGTCCTGTTGGCTATATCAAGGAGAAAAAATCATGAATTTAAGACCAGGTTTAAGAAAACGAACACACAAAACTAAATGCTGTTTGCGAAAAGGAACGCATTTTGCAAGCATATTTCTTCCCTCCAGTATTTATTTATTCCGTTCCTTTTTGTCTTTGCCGCCTTCTCAACCATATTATGCATACACATTTTCTCAGAAAATGTATTATTTCTGCAGCAGATGTATTATTTACTAGCAGTGTCGCATTTCTGGAGTTTTGAGCTCAAAGGATACATTTTCCTTTTTATTTTAAATATTCATGGTAATGAAGAGCGTATAATTCCTCTTTATCGGCTGAAAACTTGCTCCACTGCCCGTTCAGTGTTCTCGTACGTTCGATTTCTTGCGGAACGTTTGGGTCATGTGTTGTTAAAATTTAATACCAACTACATCACCTAACAGAAGCAGCACGAACAGCACCCTTATTTCATTGCAAACCAAGAAGGGTAACACTTTAGCCACTCAGACTGTCGTTTCTGAAGCGTAATCCATGGAGTTGGATTTATGTTCGGTTTATTCCTTCACCGGTACGTAGGGTAGAAGGGGAAAATAAATTAACTTTAAGAAAAGGATGAAGACTTCTACATTGGGTTCGCTTCGGAACATTATACGGTGGTTTTGGAAACTATGATCACGGGCATGTATTTTAAATGATTCGGTTTCCCTTTCCTTCATACAGTGCTGCACGTGTTTGTGGTTGAAACTTTACCTTCGTTGGGACTGTTTTATATAAAAAACCGTTCGATCTTCCAAACCAACCATCCATCGATTCCCGATTTAGTACCAGTTAGCCGTACGGTATCCAATTTCCGTCCCCAAAGTGGCACAAATTATGTATCAAAGTGTGTCATGACGACGGCACCGTCGGCGGTAACGACGAAGGCGATATTTCGAATTAAAATCGCAGTATAACTCCACGCGGTGTAGCTGATTGGGTTGGGGAACTTGAACCGAAACTTTTTCAGTTACCCCAAAAGCGTCCGACGTTAATTCAATTTTCAATAATTGATTAACTGGATGAGCGATGAGTTTTAATGGCATTTCGTAATGTGCGCTTCGAGTTTGGGTAGCCAGGATGAAAAGTGGATAAGATTCGAGTCGTTTGGAAGCGCTTCGCGTCGGTTCTTTAATGAAAGTGTTTGAATTTATGCTTTTGCTCAGTGGTACTAAAATAAATAGGACGCTATCAAAGGTTCATCTATCCGTCTGTAAGATGTCTAATTGCTCATAAAAGGAAGGGATTTATAGAGTGCTTCAGCAGCACGTAATGCAGTGATGGCTTGAAATTTCGAATAGTCTTTTATTGTACAAAAGTGAAACGTGCTTGTTAAAATTGATGGTAACTTTCTTTCGGGGATGAAATTATGATTGATGTCTTAACATAGTACGCGTGTCATTATTGTGTAGAATTTTGTAATTTGATTAATAAATTCATTGTTATTCTGTATTTATATCTTCTTGATAAAAACGCAAGATAATTAATTAAAATTATTATTCTCGTATAAATAAATAAAAAACGTTATCTAAGAACTAATTCATTTCACCATGTGAGATCGTTTTTGGATTTCTATTACTATGTCTTTACTCGCCGAATAATAACTTTGAAATTATATTAACAATAATAAAAAACCACGAAATAATACGGGATTGTGTTGCGTCGCACAAACAATACAAAGAATCACATTTTCTTGGGATCCTACCAGCACAGTTAGCAAAAGAAAACAGAAACCATCGAAACCACGCGAATGTGAACGCCATCAATACATACACTCATGGGAGGACGAATGAAGCAAAAATAACAACGGATGCTAATGATGACATATCCAAGGGAATGAACTGTCGCATAACCGCCTCCGTACTCGCGGAATGGAACGGAAAGCATAATAAACCCACCCGCACACGTGCCCACACGCATACCCGTTTAATTTATGCACTCCAATTATCAACGGCATAAATTACCATTGGCAACACATCCGCCGCCTCGTCGGGAAACCAGTTGCAGTGTCACCGCAGCGTCAGTTCGCCATCCCATTGCTTCCAGTTTTAGCCGGATATTGGAAGAGCATGGGAGTCATTTCGTCTCCTCTCCCCTTCCACCAACGGATTGGATGAAACGCTCATGCATATTTACTTACTCATTAAACTAATTGAAACTAATCTCGCACGGTTCAGCGAGTGCAAATGAAAAATTTTCCATGCAAACACTGGCGTTTCTGAGTACGTATGGAAAGCTATGCCGGAAAAGCGTGTGGTCGGTTGGCGTGAGAAATCCTAATGCTAATACACACCAAACGACAACAGCTAACGCACACGAAACTTCATCCGGAGACGAGACAGCGAGTTTGGAGCGAAAAAAAACGAAATCATCAGCGAACGACCGAACGACATCCTGAAACTGTAATCAGAACATCGCTGGGACACCAACAGTCTCCGTGGGGTCAGGTGCGGATGGTTGGTCCCCACGGTGGTTGGTCTCGGTTGGTTTGTTTATGGTTTATGTTTGCCATTATGTTTGCGGAAGCTTCCTGTGTCATGCTTTCGCGCACCAAACGGCAGCATTAGTTGATGCGTTAGATGTGAAAAAGAACAACCACCACGAAGAAGGTCCAGTGTTTCTGTTTAGTTCTGTTTATGTGAGAAGGTACAATCAGTTACCACAGTGTACCTCACACCGCACCCAAACGAAACCAACAACACCATCCAGTTTGTCCAGCGCCACATGATGTCAAGTCCGCTAAGCTGGACTTTGAGACCCGTACTTTTAACCACTCGTAGCTCCGCTGTGCAATAAGTGTAAACGTGTACGAACGCATTTGTATCTGTTTGTTTGAATATTTCAACTCCCCACAACAACAACAACAAAAAAACACGACAAATCCATTAAGTGACAAATATTTTGATCTTACTCCAGCGTTGTCTCTCAATGGGTTTTAGCACCGTTTTACTGCTTCACTGTCACCGTTATACTTCCACGATCGAGTGGACGTGATTCCCAACTGTTCCAGAACAAAAAATGTCATTGGCGAGATGCCACGCGAAACGCACTCATTTCAAAAGTGTACGGTCAGCATTAAAGCTACGTTTATGCCACGAGGGTGTTGACGAGGCGAACTGGAGCGAAATGGGCTGACATGTGCTGCTTGACGGTTGAGAATGCGTTTAGCACATTTGCTTGTGTCTATTTCATTACCGCAGTGCAAAGTGCAAAACTTGGTCGGTGGAATTTGCCCTCAAGAGTATGTTGATTGCAGACCAGCGGATTTCAGGACGGGTGCTTGGAAAACCTTACTCAACCTACCGGACAGGTTATTATTTCTAAAACCGAAATCGTTTAATTTTTGAAGAATTTTAAGAAATCAACAATTGTAAACCTTGTAAAAATTTATTGAAATCTCGGAAAAATTGTGGTAATTTGTGAAGAATTATATTTCTACTTATAACGACTTATTGTATAATTTTAAAGCTTTAGTATAACCAAACATTTTTTTATGAGACGCATTTTATATTATACTTGTACTATCATCATTATTAGACTAACCAATATGAATTAGAATAGTGAATATGTTCAAACTATACAAACTTATATTTTTTAAACTTTAATATATTAAACTTAAATATGTTATATCTATTTCACAAAAACTATCCTTGCTGATAGTTAACTATCCTTGATAGTTAATTTCAAATAAACTTTCAATGACCTTTTTTTGTGAGTACCAATTTTGTTCGTTATCTTAACTTACACCAGTCAAGCGAAATTTTGTCAGCATTGAGTATCCATCAATAAAATGGAACGCTAAAGAATATAATCGGAGATAAATTGAAAGTGTAAATCTAGATGTTTTACTAGTATTGTATCAACATGTAAAAAAAAAAATTGTAAAAACATTGTAAAAAAAATTATTTTCTCTTGTTACAGATAATGCTGCTATTAACTGTTATAAAGGAAACATTGGAAATTAATGTGAGTATGGGATCAATTTTCACTTTTTCTACAATGCATGGTGGAATTGCATACGGGGCCTTCAAGATATTGAGCAGTTTAATTGAATTTTAACGTTAAAAATATGCAATCGTAATATTTCATAGGAAATTGTTTTCGAAAGTATTAACCGCACAATCATTTTTACCACAATTAATCAGCTTACAAAGCGCTAGGATATTGAACAAATAAACGCATTCACAACAGATAATGTTTATATACTTTTTAGTGTTTATGTAAGCTCGAATTTCAAGAACGAGCATAAAAACAACGGTGGAAAAACCACCTCAACGAATCATCATTGAATTATTAAGCGAGAGCACGGCGAGAGGTCTTGCGAAGTATTATTATGGGGCTTATTTCCGTGTCGCAGTTCTCATTAACGGACGCAAACGTTCATAATAGCATTATACGGAAGCGCTGGCAGAAACGAAGCTTTTATGAGTGAACTAATTATGAAATCAGTGACAATATCCCATTACCGGACCGCGGGTGGTGGTTTCTTGTTTTATTTTTTTGTACAGGTTGGCAGCGTGTTGCATAATTCATGCAGCCCAGGCGCCCTCGTGGTGGACTGGATGGGATGGAGTGTTTGGAGACAACCGCGACTGCTTGAATCAGCACCAGCTGACACCGGATGCGGAATTAATTACTGGCTGCGCATATTGATCACCGACAACGAGGAAAGGACCTCGAAAAGCGTTGCCTCACGGTCGAATCGTACCGTGTTTGTACCGTATGGTATGAGATAAGGTCCCACCAGATGACAAATGCCATCTGTTGCCCTTATCGTTTCCTCCTATCGGATGCGATATTTATCAGCACACGTGAAGATGCGCTGCGATTTCGCAAATCGGTTTTCGCCAGATCGGCAAATCAACACACAAAAATCAACTCCACTAGGATACGGGGTGCCATGACTGCCTGTCTCGTTCATATCTAGGCAATCTGTTTATTATCACACTCGCACACAAACATAACGCGCGCAAAAAACAGCAAAGCTTTTCAAAAACTGGTTTTTCGATCACTCTTCAGCTTCCGTTTCGGACTGCTCGAACGCCCGGTATCCGCCATGATGGTGTCCACCGTACTGATGTCCTTCGTGGTGGGCGGGCACACAGGGAACGTGTGCGACGTGCGGCGAGCAGGAAACGAGCAGGTTCGCTCCACACGGCACATGTCCTCCCTTTCCACCATGATGATAGCCTCCGTGATGCGCCTCCGGAGCCGGGGCAGCATGGTGATGGTAACCTGCCGCTGGTTTCGGATGCGGTGCATAACCACCGTACTGGGCCATGCAGCCGAGCACACACATCGACAGAAGGATCGCTGCAACAACCGTGAAGGACTGCATCTTGTACGAATTGGAAAACTAAAAGCTCGGGCCACGCAACAGACAGACCAAAGTCGGTGCTAATACGATTGATGTGGGTTTGAAATGTTCGTGGACGTACTATTTATAGGCTGTTTCGTGTGTGAACAACCTAATAGACGATTGAAACAAAAAAAAAGCACAATAATCGGTTGTCTATCGATTAGTTGATCGCGATTTTTGGAGTGGTAATGCATTGAAGCTTAGAAAAAAACCATTCGCAAAAAGCGATATTGACATTTCGATTGCGCCTACTGAGCAACTATTTGAATGCCGAGTCCCCGATCCACTGTATTGTCAGCTGTCAAAAAGCCATTTCTTTGTGGTTTGTCTTCTATTCTTTACCTAGTGTTCCCCGAGCCATCTTTCACGTCCGTCAGCAACCACTTGCACTTTTGAGCGCGTGCTGGGTAATAGGGCAACCAGGGTTTTTGCTTCGCGAGGCGTAAATTGATTCGCTCCATTCGTTATTTATGACCTACCGCCGCCAGCAGACTGTCTGCTAATTGTTTTCGCGCTTTGCTGGCGCAGCACCTATTGAAAAAGTGCAACGGCACACGAAAATAATACCCGCAGGGCACTGGGTTTGTTTTTGTATCGGTGAAACTGCTGGCCTGCTTGTTCGCTCACACCAGCACTAGCGCTTCGAATGGGCTCATAAATTGAGTCAACAGCCTGAATGAATTGCGATGGCAAGCGTTACTCCAGGATCAGCTGACGAGTCAAGGTGGTAATGACTGTTATGTCGTTTTTGTAAGGGTTTTTTTTTTGAGCTATTGGAGTTATTTTTTTAAGCGATGACTATTATACGGCGCGTAGATTAGCTGAATGGAATAAATTTTTTTACTCATATTGGTAGAGAAAATTTTTAAAACTTAATAGTTCTCTGCTCAAAGGTGAAGTTTTTGGATAATCCATTGCACTCAATAATTAGCAGATTTATGTTGTGTTTATTGTTAAGAGGAGAGAAACGAAGTTGTACGCCCGCTATTTATTGATTTTAATCTGCATTTTCGTCCGCTGCGTACTTGTCAAATATTAGACGAAACATGAGGATTATTAACAAACATACGTAGTTTAAACATTTCACAATTACACAATTTCCATCCCTGTCATAACGAGTGAAATATTCTTTCCAATTTTATTTTAACGACGTGTTTGGATATATTACCAGACTTTTCACTAAACTGCCATTTAAATATTAACAGTATTAAAAACAAAAAAGAGTATATTGGAGATAAATTAAGGAAAAAGTGAGCGTTTCGGGGTTTGTTTTATGCACCACCTCAAAGCTTTTCCTCTCAATGCTTTTCTCTCTTTTACTAAATTAAATAAAAATGAATTGTTTTCTCCTTCCAGATCCTGTTTCATTACTCACATCGTTTCTAACTTTTCAAAAAGCGTTTCCGGAAAAACCAATAATACGATTCGCTTACGCAAAGAAAAATTCAGACGAATTGCGTGAATTTGTGCCGACGTTTTTTCGGCAAAACGGTAAACTAGTGGCAGTAAAATCAATCGCGCAAACGGGAGTAATCCTATCCCTGCTGAGATGGATTTACTTTCACTTCTACATTCGCGAAACTTATTTTCCAGCGAAATCCGAATTTGATCTTGACAAAATCGTCGATGCTTTGATTTTCCATCGGATGCTAGGGACAAACAACTTTCCGCGTGCGCAAACAAGCATTTCATCTTTCGTCGAAATTGAAACAGGAACGCAAGAGCAGGAACAAAGAGAGAGATGAAAAGGTAGCACCTTCCGCCTGCCTCATGCTCCTTCCCACAAGTGTTTTTATTCACATTGCGCTATCTTTAAATTAATGCCATACCAATTGAATGGATGTGTGCTTGTGGAAATTTCCACCCCACTGCATGGCAACTTCACTCGAAGGATGTTTTCGAAACGAAACGAGATTGCGCCCGATCTTGTGTGACGCTTTCCTTTGGCTTCTTGTAGTTGGGTTTTTTGCTTTTGCGAGATGATATCTCGACGCTTGAAACACGACACCGGAGCGTTTGTCGGCGGCGCGAAAGTATGTGACTTTGGCGAAGACAAGATTAGGGATGATAAACACTGAGGTGATGCAAAAAACGTACCACTTGCTGAAGGTACGCTCTGAGAAAAAAAACAAATCCAGTAAATAGATTTTCATCCATGCGCCTTATCACATCAACGAGAAGGATGCGAAAAAAACGTTGTTCCACGATAAGGAAAGAAATACGCTCCCGGGAAAATCGAGCGTCAGATCATGGCCATAAAATAATACAAAAGGAAGAAATATTATCAAGCAGGCAAACAAACCACAACCATAACAAACGTGATGAACACCGAGCAACACGAAGAAAACTTTCTCCAATCCAAAGTATGGTGTGGTAAAAGTTTCGTTGCAAAAAAGCGTGAAAGAAAACAGACGAAAAACAAATCGAAAAGTTGTAAGTTTTCTTTCACTCCTAACTCCACCAAATCACTGATTTTCCCACTCATTTTATCAGCCGTCGTTTTAACTGGATCCGTTGTCATCGGCTTCGTGGGTTACTGGTCCGCCCCACTAGGTGGTTGGATAGTCGGTAGGAGAGCGCTGGTTTACTGGACGAAGGAAAAAAATATGAAGGAACTATCTTTTCGTTTATTATTTATCGCAAAATTGCTACCCAAAAAGCGGTTATACACAACGGGATGAAATATGATTGAAAGTGCAACTATGTTGAAAAGCAAAATGAGAAAATGTTTACCTTGTTGTACGAGAATGTTAAATTAGGTCTTAAATATAGCAAAAAAAATCTTGACTTAAGGTATTTATAAAGGTAATTTTTGTTTGGAGCATCATTCAAGCAACATATTTCACTCTTATTTAATAAACTAAAGTAGAATCACTTTGTTACATTGTTTATTTTCTCAGATGCAGGAATGTCATTTGGGATTGTTACCTTCTGTAACTCTTCAAATATTTTTTTTCATAGAACCAAGTCGAAGGCGCTAAGGAAATTTATCAAAGTATTACCCGGAAAAAAGAAGGAAAGTACGAGAGGTTAACGGCACCATTAGTTTGATAGTATCGCTTAACAGTCTTGGCAACCCTACCTTTCATTGCACCTAATGAGAGTAGTTTTCTTAGTGTTCTTCATCCCAACAGCAAAGTTAGGAAAAACCCCAACTTCGGCCTAAGACCACCCAGTTTTGTTTTGGACAAATCCCATGAATTTGGTTCCATCCGACTTCGGAATGGATCTCATTTGTCAGCACACCCACTTGAACCATGCCTACATTTCAGGAAAGTCACTCGTCCTAGTGGGTGTTTTCCGCCCCGGCACCTCGTCAAATTCGTTCTTACAGGGAGGGTATGTTCATAGAGAAGGTTTTTCGCCCTAAGCTCAGCATTATGACCCACAGACCGACCGATGCTGATAAACATCAAATTTTCTTCCGATTTCACCGTCCCGACGAAATTCCACGACGAATCGGGAAGAATGAGACGCCCATAATCCGCAACATATTGGCGGCAGTAAAATGTGAAGTGGGTTGAAATTAATTTCTTCCAACATGTTGTCGAAGATTTAGGCAAAAGTTGGCTCGTTCGATTCGATCGCCAAACATGCGCAATCTTCCCGGCAAACGCCGATTTGCTATTCGGGAAGGCTGAAGGAGATGAGCCCAATTTATCCTGATGTGTTTTCTGTTTCGTCTGTTTTGTTTCATTTCTGTCTGTCCAACATTACTTTATCTCAACAAACGTAGCAACTTTCTGATGAAGCGATTTTATAAACCATTTGGCTTGTTCGTTGGAAATTATTTCACGAACTATGCGTAGGCATCGACTCATTTCAACCGGATACAATGGTTAAGTAAGTAAAAACAAGAAATTGTTCTGGAGTTCCTTCAAAGTGTTTTGAAAAATGAATCGGGATGGTTACGGTTCAAATTGATGATGCCGAATTATTCATTCTATCGAAAACACATGGGAGAGTTGTACATTTCAATGATTGCAACTGCTTGGAGCCAATTGCTCGAAGTATTTTGAAGGTCCGGAAATCCGGTAAAGAAAAAATTGGCTTCTGCTTAATTAATTGCAAGTTGAGATTATGACCACCATCCACGCATCAAACGTATTTAGTTTATTTTAATACCTAACTTAGCGTATACAATATTTTAAAAATACAACGACTACAGTAAAGCTGTATTGTTAGTGGCCAGGTCCACTGACAGACACTTGTGTTCTCAGGGCATATTCTCCCTGGAGTTTGCCCTTATAAAGGGCTTAATCAATTCAAAATTGTTATGGTACTGACAGTCAAAGCAACCTAATATAAATTACATATTTTATAAAATATTTTATTACATTATAAAACACTAATGTTATTTAATGTTGTTACTAAATTAAAACAACCCAAAGTATTCAACCGTTTCAATTTTATTTTATTTTTTACAATTATTGTTAAGAATTTGTAGAATTGATAAAAAATTATAATCATCATAACTACCGAAGCAATCGATAATCTTTGAGGATTTAGAAAAAATCAAAATACTGGAAAATACATTCCACCCTTGATATAATCACCCAATTATCCTCCATTTGCTTATCTCATTTTATATCACTTATGAAATACGGTTGAAGAAATTTTTCAAGCCCAGCTCAATCTCCTCGATAAGTCTCTCTGTCCTGTTTAAGTGGAGCACTTTTCAACCGATTCATTTTTATACGCCATCACTTACGCGCGTTCATGACCAAAGTTGGCATGTAATTTTCACTGGGGCGTAAAGAAAAACCAGTCAAACACTCGAGAGTCCTCCCCGTTACAAACGCTTCATGCGTGGCAAGATAAAAAATCGTGGCAAATCGTCGCATCGATCAACCCAAACATTGAAAGGAGAAAGAGCAGCTCTGCTCGAGATGAAATCATTCGAGACGATCGAAAACCCATCGAAATTTGATTGAATTTTTATTGGTGTTAGTTTTATGACACATCAACTCGCCTGGGCCGGGAGAAGATGTGAAAAGCGTTGCTTGGTGCTTCGTGCTCGTTTTCCTCCGTGTCCTTCGGAGCTTGTTGTGTGTCCTCGTGCTTTGGTTTATGCCTCTTTCAACGCTTTCGCTGGGCTGTGAACTAGTTGTTCCCAGGCTCGTCGTTCATGCCCTTAGCGAGGGTACACACACACGCACACCAACCAACGACGGGCGCGAAGGTTTCTGGTTTGAAAATTGAATCTGACAAAGAATCGAGCGTTGTAAGCGATCGGTAAAGAGCATTTTAATAGCCGTGGAAAAGCAGTAAATTTTTGCACTCGTGAGGCTGTGTGAGTGTGTGTTTGTAGGAAGCTATCTGGTTTTTTTTATGGGTGAAAATTTGCCACTCTTTTATATTCCGTCATGTCCAGGGCCTCCCTCGGAAGAAAGGGAGAAGTACCATTTCTCAACTTCTCACTGCCAATGCTAAAGAACAAGAAATATGCAAAACTACTTTTCCCTTCCGATTCCGCTCAAACCGCATTTTACCGAACACTTCCTTTTCTTTTAATGCATGACGAAATCCGCACCATAAAACACCAAGCTCTAGCTGAAGGCGCAGACCAAAACCATTCCTTCGTCTTACGAGGTGATAAAAACGATCTCACACAATAGTGTGGGCCGCTAGTTGTGGGAACGCGTTTTGAGGGAAAAATATAAAACTACGATGTTTTCTTTTCCACCATACCGGAGAAAGGACAAAGCACGGATGAAAGCACCAAATTGGGTTAAAATTCGCAACGCCTCCGCAGCAGCTGCGACGGGTCGGGCTGACTCGTAAAGCACTTTTCGGCCCTTTTTTCTTTCGGGCTTGTGTATGTGTATGTGCTGGGGGCTTCCGTGTTCTGAGAACTCATAAACTTTATGAACCATTCACTCCCTCCAACATCCTGTACAAGAGATGTATCAAATTTTGGGTGACTGCTCGAAAGGAAAGCCGGTCGCGTTGCGCTGGGGAAGCTGTGAAATATGTAAATACAATTCATAAAAATATGGCTCCACCGCTTAGGTGCGTGTGTGTTTGCGATGTGTGCATGCATAAATATCGGTTCATTTGTGAGCGAGGTGGCGTAACGAAGTGAACCGAAAGTCACCGGATCGGAAGATAATTCGGTTTCTTTGTCTTCCTTTTCCTCTCCGTTCATATTTGGTGGTATCAATGGGGTATGGAAAAAAGACCCACGGCGTCCTGTCTTGTTAAGGGTTCGATTCTGTGATTTGGGATTTTTTCGAAGCAAAGGGGAAAAGATACGATGGTAATCTGGTGCCAGCAGCAGCAGCAGCAACATCATCATAAACCACCATCATAAACAGACGGCTTGGTTTCGGGTGGGCCCGTTGCTAAATAAACATGATTTGCGAGAATCAAGCGCGTATCCCGAGGACGTTTGACTTCGTTTGTAAGGAAACTCGGCTTTTTGGGCGGTTTTTTTCTACCCATTCATACGAAACTTTCATGCAGTCTTCGAGCACGTGGGACAAGCTGCCAGGTGATGAGTTAGCAGAAGAAAATTGTATCGACTAAGCGCGTACTTAGGGTGTGATTTTTGTCAAGTGAAGAAAATACACGCACCATATCTTATCGCTTCACCATACTATGCCTAATGCAGCATATGCTTCGGTTTGTTTCAACCTCGTCGTTGCCATCATCCAGTCTCGCAAGGTTGATCGTGTCACCTGGGGGTGAATAATTCATCATCGCACCAGACAGCTATATTGCAATCGGAGTTTGTGGTCTAAGCTGATTAAACATGGATTTATGGTGCTTCAGTCAGGTGAATCACATTTCCACACAGGTCGGATTGCTTCGATACCAAACAAGTGAGTAAACATATTTACAATGAAAGATTTTCTCCAGAATGATTCTTTGGCTACTGTTGGCTTGTTTTGTAACAAAAATATTACAATTTCTTTCGTTTTGAGCAAATTGCAAACTTATGTTATTTTTAATTAAATACAATTATTATTTATTTTCTTAAGTTTTGGAAATTCTATTATAAGGTCCTTGATGCCTTTGTTAACAAAATACAATGATTTCCTTTTTATTTTACTAAACTGTTATGATTATTGTTCGTATACAATACTATAAGTTTTAAATTAAAAAATAAATTATTTTCTGTTCCTTCTATGGTTAGCTTCTATGATGGGAGAATTTAATGAACTGTGTTTAATTAAGTTATAATGTTAAGTACTTTCACTGAAAAAAGTAGTGGGTTTATGTTTGGTAAATACATTAGTACAAGCAAAGGTAAATACAAACCTTTGGCAAATACATTTGTTTATTCAATATTGAATTCTTCCAAAAACTCAATTTTATCAAGCACCAGGATTAAAACTTCAATAGAAGCTAGCCAATCGTTGTCTTTCAAAACCAAATAAAAGCCAATTCTGTTTGATATATTCATTAAGACAAAATTCCTCGAAGTTAATGTCAATAAAAAAAACTTTAATTAAAAACCCAAACTTAAGCGCACCCGCGAAAATTAAACGCATCATCAACCTGTCTGACCCAACCACAGCACGCCCATTATCTCTCCCAAAGGCTGCACCCCCTAGAGGTCGTTAGTATTCTTCGTTAATATTTGAACAACCAGCAACCATAATTGAGGTTAAGTTTCAGCAGCGCTTTACGAATCTTTGAGCAGCTCACGTGCAATGAGCAGCGGCAGCAGAGGCAACAGCATAAACGGTCTGAAAATGTGAATTTAATGATCGCTCTGCTTAAGACGTACCGAGATCTTGGTGGGTGGTCTTGAAGTGGTTGGTTGCGAGAGTTTATCATAATTTTCATATCATTACGTGTGTATTTCGCTGCACGGTACAGATGCACAGAAAGCTAAACGAGAATATTTTATGCAAATAAAAGCAGTATCTAAAGGAGGTAATAAAAAAACAAACACGTTTAAATCATGTTTTGAATTCTTTTCTTTAAGATGCAAAAGTGATCGTTACGTCTCGAATAAAGCAAATTCTTTATGGCAAGGACATGCAGCTTCTTCTCGGTAAGAAGCATTTCACCTGTAGGACTAATAGAAACCAAGGAACAAAATGCTGAGTAGGGAACGTATTTCATGATGGTTGTCATCGGTATGATAATTGGATCATTTCTTATTCACCTTTTCATTGTATTCTACGTTCGTGGTAACAAGGTATGTCTTCCAACGCTTCATCGTAAATACTCAACAATCCCGTCGCTGTTTAGTTTTTTTTTAGTTCTTTCATCATTCATGGAATACAATCCTAGAATGTTAATTAATGAAATTTATTTTCTAAATCATTATAAAACGAAAAGCAAAATGAGATTCTGTTTGTCCATCAACACACACTGGCTGTTCTTCTCCTCCTATGAATGCATTTATACTTATTATAAATATTCTTTTGATTCACTTTTTTACTTGACTCTTTGATAACCATGCACACGATCCTCGAACAACGCATTTGGAAATTGAGAATTAAACCTAAGACACAATAAGTAGGTCATAAAAACCTCGAACTTTTGCGATAACAATTCATCAGTAAACACCTCGTTCGTTGTGATGGTGAGACCGATTCATGTTGAAGAGATACAATGGAATCACATAAAACACTCTACATGAATACTCTACAGTTCTTCATTTTGTTTTGATTATCTTCAAGAAATCCATTTTCTTGAATGAGTCTTGGAAAGCTGGTAAAGGCAAGATGCTCGAGAGAGGAATAAAACAAACGCTTAAGGAAGGATTCCTGTTCAGACTACTGTTTAAACTGTAGCACTTGAGAAAAGCAAAGACCAGCCAACCCTTGTAGACAAATCGGGCTAGTAGCATCATGCTAAACCGACAGACCATAGTGCCATCGAGAAAATAAATACGCTAGCAAGCAGGCGATTTGCAAAAAAATAAACGAACAAACAAAAAAATAAAAAGCTCTCAGCACAAAATAAACATACCAGCTCGTCCTCTTCTTTTTCTATCGTGGAAAACGACCGAGGCGTCAGGCCTGATTGAGAATCGTTTTCTCCTTCGCAAACTCAACTATCATTTGTTTCTTCATTTTTCACAGGATTCATACGACCCGCGTCCCACCGGAGGATGCTTCGGTTCTGTTTATTTTCAACGTCTTCACGTTGAATGCTGAATCGTTTAGATAAATTTGTTTTTTTAAATGAGTTATTTCCATTTCCGGCATTATTTCCGGCGCTATCGTAGCGTCCCCGTCTGGTAAGGATTTATGTAAAACATCTCGTCACAGTTAGTGTTCGTGATTAGCTCTCACTCTGGTTGTATGAAGTTCAATAGTGTAGATGTGATGACCGGTGTAGAGTTAAGGCAGCACTTTACGAAAGGATTCAAGAAGTGCATAACAAAAATAGTTCATTTTACAGAAAAACGTTAATTATGAGGAAACATTTCTATAGGTCATATTGTTTCTCGTAACTAGCTAAGAATAAATCTCTATATTTCGATAATTTGTGCATCGTTTTGGTACCAAAGACAATGGTACCAAAACTTGCTTCTTATTTCCAGAATAAATTAACATACATTATATCACTTCAGTTTGAATGCATATTCATGCTATTTTCCTTAGGATTGACTTTAATTTTTAAGCCAAATACGTTACAAAAATAATGTATCCAAATCGAACATAATGAACATCATAGTCATGCTAAAAACTAGTGTACTTTAAGTCAAATCATTCTGCACTTCCAATTTTAAACAAACTCACTTATTCACCACACCATGTAAACCTCAGCCAAAAATTCAAGTAAAACATAAAATGTAATACAATACAAGTAAATGAAAATAAGCAGTACTGATAATATAACGTACCAACTGCATGCTTCTCTTCGTTTATTTGTATCACACTAACTAATTGAATGGGCAATAAACAAAAATGAAACACTTTCTAAGCAGAATATTTTTAGAAGAGGGAAAAAGCAACATAACCAACTAATACCGTTCTCATAATCATCGATCCATTTTTACTATCCAGGCGTAGTATAGTCATGAGAGACTAACTTTTCCATCTCACGGTAGGTGAAAAAAAATCTACACATGACACATTTCCAAAACCATGATATCGGTATGATTTGGCGCATCCAGCTACTGCCACGATGACAGTTGCGTCGATGTATTCAAAAAGTATTTCCATTAAATCAGTCCTGAATCCATTCAATACGATACTCACGTCAAAAGCTAGACGATTGGCTGCAGTAGAAGAATGAGGATAGAAGGATAAGGCTCCCAAAAAGGTCGCATTTTAACCGTGATTTTTTCTAACGCTACAGTGGCGCACACTAGAACGGCACATACCCACCCTATCGTTCTTGATCAAAAGCAAACATTTAATTTTAATTAAATTCTTATCACTACAGACTGTGCGCTCGTAGTTTCTGTTACAGCTGAACCACTCTAGCAATCGGGTAAATTCACAATCTAAAACGACCACAAAAATAGCTCGATGCAGAAAACGATCATATTTGATCATTGATTCCTGCTAGTGCAGCTGGTTCAAAGCGTACATACACCAGCTGGAACGAAATTTCATTTAAATGAAATTTAAAAATTGATAGCTACCACAAAAAAAATCAGAACCAGAATTCCATTCAATTAAATTTGTTTTTAAACCACACCTTTTCCCTATTTTCGGATGCCTTTCTGTCCTGCTTGCCCGAACTATCTTGATCAGTAAAAACACCGCATTGCTTCGTTTCGTAATCGTAATGAATTCTATTTTCCTTTCAAATCATTTTGCAAATCAAACAGTGCATACAGTGAAACTAGGAGCTAGGATGCCATCCTCATCATTTGGAGGATGGTAGATGCTACCATCGGGAGGTCAGTTCTGTGGCCGCTTAGTGGCCAGCTGTTCGTTGGTTGGTTTTTGGGGTTGGTTTCATCCATCCATCTTAGTCCTCCTGTTCGAACGCATCGCTCTCAGAGAAGGAGCGGTATCCGTGGGCAGGGGCAGCGTAGTGGTGAGCCGGGGCAGCGTAAGCATGGTGAGCCGGGGCCGGAGCGTGGCCGTATCCGTGGTGTCCACCGTGGTGGGCTGGGACGCAAGGCACGTGGGCAACGTTCGGGGCGCAGCCGACCAGCAGGTTAGCGCCGCACTTTACATGTGGGGCCTTGGCGGCGTAAGCGTGGACAACCGGGGCCGAATGGTGAGCGTATCCACCATGGCCGTGACCGTGACCGTGACCGTGACCGTAGGTGGGGGCTGGTGCGTGGTAACCCTTGGCTGGTGCCTCGTACTTCGCCGGTGCCGGGTAATCGGCCATGGCTCCAACGACGACGATGGACAGGATGACTGCGGCAACGATCGAGTTCATGATGATGATGGTGGGTTGTGGGTGGTGTTGGTTAAGTAACACTGGCTGTAACACACTGTGCTTGATGTGAGAACAAACGTTGACTGATACTGTTCCACTGGCCACCAGGCAGTATTTATATTCACCCGAGAACGCCGAAATCGGGAAAACAGAAACGAAAAACACAAAACAACACTAAAATGTTTTTCTTCCGCCGTCAGCAGCTTTAACTTGGACTAAGGTGGGTTGTGTTATTGAACAGGTTATTTTCTGTGACGTGCGCGGAAAAGTGGCTCCACATCAGATGAAAAAATAAAACCCATTCGGTCAGCTCCTTTTACTTTTTTGCGATGCGTTCGGCTAATTTTCACGACTGTTTCATGTCGTCGCCAGGGGAGTTTTTTGTAGCAATGAAATAGGCATGCCGCGTTTCCAAACATTATTTGGGTTTTATTGGAACGGTCAAAGGTAACTTTTCACTTATGGAGAGAGCAACGTACATTAAACATACCCATACGCGGCATTATCACCGAAAATTGAGCCGAATAAATGCTTCTGCTGGTCAATCGACTTTTTTCAGCCTGTTTTAGTGTGATAAATAATGTTAATCAAGTAAATGATAAAAACAAATTTCACGGCAAATTTATAATTCGTAAAGACTTTAACATACAAAGAGTAATAGTGAATTGAAGTGGAGCCTATGAAACATACGGAAATTAAAATATTCTATGTTTTTTTTTTTTTATTTAGGAACAGATTACGTAAATATGCTTCACATTGTTAAAAAGAACTTAAGACTTAAACAATTCTACTTATGTACTGCATAAGTAAAACCATTTAATAATACAATGCCGTTTAGTAAATCGATTATTTTTAGTTAAAAATCATAACCCTTATACTTGTGAATATTTTGTTTATAGTTAAATAAATGATGAAAAGGCCAGAGTTTGCTTTTGATGATTTATGGCCATTTTGATATTTATCGTTATTTTATTTGATTGAGTTCATTTTCGTTATATATGCTGTAATAAATTTACTATTTTTCGTCTTCGTATGCAATAATCAAAACTATATGTATTGCATATATTTTTAAAATTGCCAATTAAAAAAAGTAGAGAATGTAATAGTTGTATAATCAAAAAAAAAACTCATTACTTTTCCAGATTATAAGGATGCAATATTGAAATTGTCTATAGTACAATATTGATTTTGTACTCCAGGAAAATATTTTATAATGAATGGTAACTTATCTGAAAGATACCAACTTAATAAAACATGTTTAAAATTTTCCCAAGAGATCAAATGACCTTCTGAGTAATTGATCGCATGATTTCAGTCACGTTGAGAGTCACTTTAACATATATAACAGATTTAAAATTTTCTCTGTATTTTGGCATCTCTTATTTTCAGATAAAAGTAAACAGTGAAGAGATTCAGATTTAATTGATATTTAATTGATTTGAAATTTTTACCATATACTTCTCTCGTGAAGAGTATTAAAATCATTACAATAAATGAAATCTGTTATACTTCTAAATAGAATTTATACATCACTACAATTTCGATACAGTGTAACTCATTCCAATCAATCGTCTTTTGTGCGTTTTGTACGGAATTAACAAACCAATTGTTGAATCAAAACTTTGAGAGAAAAAAAATACTCACCCCAACTAAAACCAAGGCACTTTTGTGCATTAACTGCTGAGGAAAACAGTTTTTTCACCAACCGCTTGCGTCAAACAGTGTTCGTTCTTATAAATTGTCGCTATTAACATGAAAATAGCATCAGTTCACTGTGAGTAGTTGCATTGATCGCGTTAGCCTTCGATTTTGAGAAATTAGTTTTGGCACAATACCCTCACGCAAATAATCATGAAGTGCATCATCGCAGTCGCTACCGTTCTCCTGCTGGCCGTCGCATCTTCGCAGGCTGATCAATATGGAAAGGGTTACGCCAAGCCGGCTCCACACTACGGAGGAGGTCACCACGGCGGTCATCACGTGCCGTGTGGATCGAACCTGCTGCTGAGCTGCCACCCCAACGTTGCCCACGTGCCCTGCGTACCAGCCCATGGTCACAAGGAAGCATATCATCATGCTGCCCCTGTCCACCATGCTCCGGCACCAGCCTACCATGCTCCGGCACCGGCTTACCATGCTCCGGCACCAGCTTACCATGCATCGGGCCACAAGTACTAGGGCGTTAAGATTACATATTACACCAGTGGATTGAGAGACGATACCATTTGGTCCGGCAGTATTGTTTTAAAGTGATGATGATAAATTAAACAAGGCTTTTAAAATTTTAACAACAATCTTTTATCATGGGAAACACGAAAGAAAAATTAAGATGTTTTCAGTTCAATTTTTTTTGATAAGGTATGACTTCTTAGTTGTTTGTCACACATTTATTTGATACAAACAAGTTAACGTTTCATATGGCAAATCATGGGCATACAATGACATTCAGAAGTTGTATACGTTATTATTCAAATACCATATTGCTATGTTTCCGAGAAAGTCATTTTATCGGAAACATTTTTATTATTAAAAACAGGTTCATTCTACTCGTTTATTACAATTAATGATTGTGCATTACGTTACTCATAACTCGTCATACAAAAATTTGTTGAACATAAAATCTAAGTCATAACAGTGTATTTAAAAACCCTCTGGTCCCAAATATTTATGTATTGAAAAAAAAAAATCAAATCTAGACAGTAAATAACATACATCGAATCATTTTAAAACGTTAGC
The DNA here is from genome assembly GCA_000956215.1 of Anopheles farauti No. 4. Taxonomy (NCBI): domain Eukaryota; kingdom Metazoa; phylum Arthropoda; class Insecta; order Diptera; family Culicidae; genus Anopheles; species Anopheles farauti No. 4. Next base: position 9,701 of record JXWZ01013203.1, on the reverse strand, counting down.
TTGATTTAGCATTCGCATATTTATGACATCGATATTGCTCTTGTGTTTTTCTTTGCAGATTACATTTCAGAGGAAAAAAAACTCTCGTCCGTTTCGTCTGTACTAGCCAAGCAAAAATAACAAGGTAACGAGTTAAATAGTATTAAATAAAAAATGTACATCAAACATTTTCTTAAATATACCTGCCGCTTCAAAGAAAAACAAAAACATTTTCACCTCTTTATAGTGCCACTGAATGGTACAGAATGGCCGCAGTAAAACGGTCCAGCAACAGCCTGCCTGTTGTCAAGGAAAAATTCCAACGTTCTACAGACACCCCAATCACAGAACGGAAGCAGAGTACACACATTCGTACACAAACCGACAAATTCGCTATGGTGCAATTTGTCGGTCATTGGCCCACATCCGAGCCGGTCGGTTGCAGGAGTATGTACCCTGTCGGAACGTTTGGAAATGTGCACTCGCATGCACTTAGCCGGCCACGGACTGTGTAACCCTAGCAGCTCAGCAGCTGCTGACATCGGCATCAAACATTTAAAAGCCACCACCATGCGAGTCGTGTTTATATTGTTTTCGTTTAAACGTTACGCTGCGTCGGACAGGAATTACCCTTTTCCGCTTTTATCAGGCCTAAAACGAGTTGCAATGGAATGCCAAATCAGCTGATCGGATCCAACTCGGTGCGGTGGAATGGAAATATTGTCAATTGGACGGTTGGTAAAAGTTTCACTCAATGTGTTGCTATGGATACAACAAGAGATCAGCGCACATAATGTAATGTTACTTATTTGATTGCTTGATAGAGAGAGAGAGAATGAGAAATATGTAGACGAGCGAGAAAGAGAAAGAATGAGAGACGATGTGCATTGTTTGTCCTACCTATAGTAGTTTATTTGGTTTTGCAGAAGTGCAGCTGATTGATGTTCTTCAGGATTGTACCGTCCGCAATGTCACTCATTTGATGCAATGTTCGGACGCTGCAGTTATTTACGCTTTGGCCATGCTACTGCAATCAAATGCCATCCTTAGCTATGTAAATAGCTTGTAGAGGACACTCGACGTACCAGTGGCCATTTGGCAGATGACAGGTACGCCAAATTAAATACAGCTGCACTGTTTGAGATTGAACTGCGAACACAGGCAGCTGCATTCAACGAACATTTCGTTTTATTTAAACTAAAGCAGAAATGCCATAACCACTTACTTTGCTCGAAAAGTGTTCAATTATCCTTTTTCCATCTTTCTTTAAAAGGCTTGGTAATTACAGCATGTACTTATCATGCATTCCATTACTATCGTTCGAAATGCTCAAAACCTTCATTATTAAAAAAGGTACTTTTATGAAGTAATAAGCATAAATTAAACCTAAAACACCCAGAACGACATAGATAGCACGCCTCCCGCAGGCTTTAAAGTGAAAACTCGACAGGAAATGTTACCCAGTTTGTGCATTATCCACTGTGAAAAACATTTCGCAAAACCCATTTTCATCGACTTTCTCGTGCTGAACGGCGTTCGTGTTTTCTGCTCCCTTCAGGCGGAGAAAATGTCAGAAAAAGCCACATTTACTCTTTAAAATACGAGCAGCGACTCCCGTGGCGATGGTGTTTAAACAGGTTTTATTTTTTATTCACCTCCCTGAATATGTAATGGAATTGTAAAAAGACCGCCGTTTGAAAAAAAAGCCCTCAGTGGCTGGTGTGTGCACGAGGCATTAATTCGAATAAACTCGCTTCCCGCGTCCACACTCTGCGGAGCTGCGATTTTCGTTCTGCGATGAAAAAGCAGCGTATAATGCCACACACCGAATCAACCAACGAACGGACCCTTTTTCGATCGAAAAACACACTTTCACAGGCTCGCTCGCTTAAATGGTAAGATAATAACCAGAGATTACGCGTTTAGCAAAACTCGTACATTATCGCTCCCGTTCACTTTGCCATGCAGCTTCCGGGAACCGAAAACTGCCTCGACTTTTTAATCGGTACCGATTCCGCTACGCCACAGCGTTCAGAGGGAGCCAACCATGGCCGGAGAAATTGAATTTTATTGCCAGTTATGAGCAACGCGTGGCATGGAGCTGTTTATTGTTTTGCAGCATCAAGCACGGGACACACTACACATAATTGTATAATTTCTTCTTCATGATTGGAAGTGTTGGACCGTAGATGGTTCGTTATTTCGGTAATCTGGTGGGAGGAAATGGTTCCCTCGGGCGGTAGCGTTTGTGTTAAGCGGAACGATCAGGTGGAGAAAAATTATACTTCTGTTGCGGATTCATTCGACGTTTATGGCTCTTATTACTCAATAATGTATGAATGGTGTTCAAATAATTTTCCTAGAATAAGTAGACACATTGAGAATTGAATAGTATATAGCATATAGCATTTATAGTACATTCTTAAATTCAATACCCACATTTTACTACCGAAGCTTAATAGAATAATAGTTTCTTGAACCAAGCTTCAACCAATTAGAAATTCGAACGAAAGTTTGTTATCATCTCGCACAATCCCATCTTTTATCTTAACTTTTTTAATGAACAGAAGACATGCGTTTTAAACCAATGTTAACAGGGGTTATCTTTTACTTATTTAATTGCGCTAGCTGTAATGTATCTTTGGAAATAGTAATTATGATCAAAATGTCCTTTTGTTTTCTTTTCCCCTTATCAATCCCTCGAACCCATACGCCATGAAACCAACCAGCAACTGTTACATTGTTCCTCTAATAAAGCCATCCATTTATTCGTATTTTTTCCTACAAAAATGCCACCAACATCATCTTATTCCTCCGCCTCAGCCGCAAAGTCGCTCGAGCGCTTTCCGTATCCACCGTATGCGTGTGCGGCCGGTTTCGCGTACACCTCCTTCTTCGCCTCGTATCCTCCGTGAGCAGCTGGGGCATGGTGACCGTACTCCTTCTTGGGCGCCTCATGATGGTAGGCCGGGGCGGCGTACTCCTTCTTCGCCTCGTACCCGCCGTGGGCGGCCGGAGTGTGATGGTGGTAGGCGGGAGCCGGAGCATGGTGGTAGTCCTTCTTCGGGGCGTGGTACGCTGGGGCCGGGGCGTGATGGTAGGCCGGGGCCGGGGCATGGTGGTAGGCCGGGGCCGGGGCGTGGTGGTATTCGTGGTGTCCTCCGTGGTGGGCTGGGTGGCACGGCACGTGGGCAACGTTCGGAGCACAGCCGACCAGCAGATTAGCGCCACACTTCACGTGCGGAGCATGGGCGGCGTACGTGTGAGCCACGGGTGCAGCCGGGTAGGCCGGTTTGCCGTAACTGTCCGCGGCGCAGACACCGACCAGAGCGCAGACTGCAATTGCAACGAGGAACTTCATGGTGTGACTTGACGTAGCTCTCACTGTGTACTGAGTTTATTGGTGAGAGTGGTTCTAACATTTATACCGCACCGTGGCCATCGATTGTGGGTCGGTATGGAATGTTGTTATGACGGTGTTTGAACCGTCCGCCCTTTGCTACGTAAAGTCAGCAAAACAAATAATTCTCGCCCAGCCTAGTTTGACCCGATTTTAGACCACTTTTGTCACCTGATACGGGTATTGGGTAATGGAAAAGCACCCGATGTGGCATTTTTTTAACATTTGTTAAATGAAATGAAGCAAACTTATTGCAGGAAGATAGTGAGCAAAACGTTCAGCTAAACATAAACTGCCACGTTCCAAACGATTCACCGAACACCACAAGGTTGATCACATCGTCATGCAGCACCGTAGCACCAACTAACGAGCTCATCTTACGTTCATCAGACTAACTGATAGCTAAATTCCACCGAAAATCAAGAGCGGTTACTTCTCATTACGTTTCGCTCCCACTGACCAACGTATTAATCAAACCACCATTCAACAAAAAGCAACGTGCACGTGCAAAATCGTTCAAGTAGATACGAATAGTGAAGAATAATTGTGCTTAAATTGGGGCCTGCTACTGATGGACGAGGTATTCCGCTGGAATACGTGAGAAAGTGCTTCGAGCTACAAAAACGCAAGTTAGAACGAGAAGAGAGAATTAACGCGATAGGTCAATTTCAAGATGAGCAGAATTTATGCATAGGGACGCTCTGAAATGCAACGGAATAATTAGCGGAAGTCGGAAACGATGATGAAAAAAACACAACGCAAACTCACTCGTACTAAGTATGGTTCGCTCATTCTGCCTACATTCTGCCATGTCAGTTACTTGTAGCTAATGACGGAAAGAAATTTGCAAAATAAAATGAGCTACATCAGCTTCTGTTATATGTGTTTCTTTTTCGTATAGTTTTCGTTAAGTAAAATTAATCGTTAATGGTTAGATTATCATTTGGTAAACAAAAAATATATTTCATTTTAAGTGGTTAAAATGTACGGATATATTTGTAGGGGTTTTTTTTATTTCTTGTCAATATAATGATGAATATTATTTTCTCTCACGATACCTCAAGCAGGTTGATTGTCGAATTATTCAACTCGCTGAAGAAGTATGCAAACCCTCTAAAACCGATTTGTGAAAAGCGTTCTAAAAGTTTCCGCTCCTATCAAGTACCATCTCGGTTATCCATTTTCATCGTTGAACGAAGAGCAATCGTTAGGTTGTAATTGAAACAGCTCAGCTATTTTTTCACTCAATCTCAAGACTCTTACCGTTCCCGTACATTTGGCGATCAGATACTACCATCTTCTGTAATGTTTGCTATTTTATACTCCTGCCGACGTGGTTTCCTGTCATTTTAATCCCAGAGCATGCGGGGTTAAATGCACGACGTTGGAACGTACGCCGCAAAGAGACTGTTTGCTCCTTGATTGAAATGGTTTAGATAAGTGCCCTAGTGGAATCTAATACGTTTTCTATGGCTTGTGCAATCGGTACTGCAACTGCAATAATTACACCGCACTTTCAGACCACCATGCTCTTTATCGAAAAGAGGTAAATCGATTGCTTTAGCTAATTCAAACAAACGTCTAGAAACTTTTGTCCGCAGTCCCATTGGTTACGTACTGAGATATATGGGGAAAATTGAAACTTTCCTAAAGTGAACACGAACTGAATTATCCTGAAGCAAGCTTCAACCGAATTGAACAATTAAAAGTATCTCCAAACTTTTACGATGGGCTAGAATAATTAAAAATATAACAAAAACTGTAATTTATATTGAAAAGGTTTGAACGTGAGCAACCATCGAATTTTAATATTAAAAAATATTACTATTTCTTGCTCAATTTTACACATCAAACTACTGCACATCTACCTAGGATAAGGTGATAAAAATTGTGTCGAATTTTTGCTTTTGTCCAAAACCTTTAAGTCAATTTCATTCAAATTGACACCAGATTTCAATCAATTTCCCTAATTTTAAAACAACTTAAATATCGATTGAGGTTCTGATACCATACCATACGAAAGCTTCCTCTACTCTGGCCCATCCACTCATTTATATCGGAGTTAATTACATTGCACGGTGATTGGTTTGTTTCCTGCATGGCAATTTTGGGAAATTTGTCGACAAGGCCTATCTCGGATGGTTACAAGGACTTTTCCTACCCAAAACTGGTACAGAGTGACGCTACTGCGGTACCAGACCAGGATTAATTAAAAATTAAACTCCCCCCGGTCTAATGAACGGTTATAAATTGAGGAAAAAACTGTGCCAAAATTAAGAATGGTAGTAAAAAAAACACCAACGATATACCAAACAGAAAACCAAATAGCAGCCCAGATGGCGCACATTCGAGGATTATGCTGGGTAATGAAATAACGATCACTTTACTCAAACCACCGGCGAAGGGTGGATGCGCATAAAATGCATAATTTGCTTGCAATTTTCCTCCTCACTCATCACGTCCTGCTCTTTTACTTTTCACGGAGCATCCGGTGCACGAAATTCTGAGGTCAATTAGTGTATACGAACCGTGCACCGTCATGCGTCTGCTTTGCCGCATTTCTCCACTTGCCTCATTTCAATCACGATGCCTTTGATGACCATCGATCGGAACGACCCCGGCCACTAGATCAGAAAGCATCGTAAAACAATGTTGCAACATTAATAAAATTATGTACCAAAGCAAATTGTTGGGGCGCCCTTTGTGAAGACGCTGGCGTCTTTGGAACACCCTCAGCGTGCGCTAGGATTTCTTTTTATTGTTTCTTTACAGCATTCTCCTACCTCCTATCTTTCAGGTCGTTTGAAATTAGTTAGCTCGAGTTGTCCCGCAAACCAACCCGGAGGGACAATCGAAACAGGAGCAGTCTGGTGAACCAACGCAGCGTATCCTCCCGCTGCTAGGGGTCGGTGTTGGTCAAGTTCTGGTCTGGTAAACCTTCGGTTAGTTCGTCTTATCTACGATAATGTTACGGTTATTGTTATAGCTTACGCTTCCGTACGGTCCATCGTACACGGTCGAACGGTCGTCCACAGCTGCCACGGCCAAGGTTTTTGTGATTATGGTGATGAACATAAAGAGAATTATGCTTCGGAGGGATCATTCGTGATGTGAAACCGTGATGTGTACCCGGGTTTGTTTGTTAGTGTGAGTGTGTGTTTGTATGTTCGATTCAATCTCTTCCTCGAATGGGACTGAGATCATCGTGTGTGAAGTGAGCCAATCCATAGCTTTGCGGTCATCGATTGAGCGAATCAGCTTGAATCACCGGATATAGCTGGTTGACATCGGGTCAAATCGTAATATTGTTCGCGCAATATTTTCCCTTTGCGAATGCATTTGGTCCCCTTCAACCAGCTGTAGCAGTGATTGTTATCAACAGTGGTGGACAACGTGCTTACCGAAGTTAACTGAACGTTTATTAAAGCAAAAGTGAAGAAAGTTATATATTTTCCATAGAACTAAAGATTGGCTGAAACTTGTAAAAACAAAACTTTGTAAAAAAAATGCTAATGACGTCACAAAATGTTCATAGTTCTTCATGTTTGCCACAAAACTTCATTATTATATTTCAAACGCATTACTTATGGAGTGCATAAATAAATTAATACAGGTCATGAAAAAAGGCACATACATACATTCTCTCAGTAAATTTAGAATCTGTACAGACTATGTGTAAGTATCAAGAAAACTAAATCAATGTTGATTTTGCCACACATACCTTTGTCATAGGATATAATACGAAACGGTATTCGAATTTAATAACAAAAGGGAAACGGCTTCCATCAAGTTTTGGTAGGTTTCTTTCTTCATTACATTTTATGAGCATCTTTTGGAAGCTATATAGCATTTTTTATAACAGATTCAATTATTTATTCAACATTCTTACATATGACATATTAAATTGAAATTTACTATGCTAGGTACATAAAAAGTGTAATAATAAAACATAACATATTTGTAAGTATTTTATAGTAAGTATTTATTGATAGATATAACTAATGAGATAAAACAATGTACACCACGAAGTATAATCAAAATATACGTTAACAAAAAAATCGCAAATAAATTATATTGCGAAAATTTATCTTGAAACCAGCAACACTGGAACTTTTTTTTATAAAACATATTTATTGATAAAAAGATAAAAACATTAAGGACACCATTTTACAATGCTTAATCCTAACATAAAAATTTACAAGCAACACTTAAGGACGTCTAAATCAATCATTTCATCGTTGTTCCCAACGATGAAAGTGATGTAGTTGGAAAAAGAGATCATCGCGTAAATAATCATTGCCATTGGAAACTACAAATATTCCAAAGTTAATTTTAGATGTTTTTTTTTTGAAAAAAATAAATAGATAATAGCTGTAATACAGTCCGCAATTTTGTCCATTTGTATATAAACTGCAATGTTTGTTATTAAAATGAACCATAATAATTATATTTATGTCAATTTTGCCGAATATCTATAATGCATATCTTATTAATTGTGTTTGTTTGAATAAAAAATAATCTTTACTTGTACGTGTTTGAATGATTGTGTCACATTTGATCTATAGTTTCATTAATTTCACTATCATTACTAGAAGAAAATACGTAGCCTTGAATGGCATAAACTATATTTGCTATAAAAGGAAGATTTGTCCATTCTAAATTAATGGAATACAAGAAGATATTTTATATTAACGGCAACGTATATAAAATCTCATTTTTTTATAATTCTTCCAAAATTTATTTCAGTACATCATTACAGTACTACGCAATTTTACCAATTACCATATAAACAATTTTACCATATAAACAATTAGTTTATTAATTTCTTCAACCAAAACTGTTATGCTATAATTACAACCCAATTTAAATGCCTTGTAAAATGAAGTGAAATAGTTTGCGACATCAAAATAAAATATGTGTTTTCAATATTTTCAAGATAACGTTTTAAATTTAGTTGCATTGAACAAATGGAGGAATAATTTCAACATTTTTTTTTTACATTATACAACTTATCCTTATTAAAGCTCATTGATATTTACGTTGACTCATTAAAAAAAAAACAAAGTTAGTCCCTCCGCCTTTCTCCCAAGTTATGTTCTCGTACTTTTTTATCATTATGTAACGCGAACAATGATTTTTTTTAAATAAATCCGTTCAGATAATCAAAACAACTCCCAGCATCAAATCACATCCCCCAGACAAAACAAATAATTATCTTTGCGTAACGTAGGCTTTTTTAACAGCTTTCAAAATTCATTGCGATTTGTTGTCTGTATCCCGAGCGGTTCTGTGATGTGAAAAACACCCATGAAACAGGAAAGACACACAATTTTCCTGACGGAAAATAAAATTCGTATTTAAAACGTCGCTCCCTTCGTCTTACGTGGCACATTGCAAGACAAAAGCGATGAAAGAATACGCACCGCAGCCGGAATACAAATACAATTAGGCTGAACCGTAGAGTGAGTTCGCGCGAGAGGATTTTCCATTTGCCTAGTGACGAGTCGGGCCGGTATTATATAGCCTCGCAATAAAGCGCACGGAACCGTGTGAGCCGAGAGTAAAACGAAAATTGAATTAAACGTAGCCGTACGTCGTCGTAACGAATCCGGCCAAATTAAAAGATACACATGAATCACATCCTTCCACGGTACCGTTGCTTGTGTCTCCGCTGGTTCAACTTTTTAAAATCCATTCAAATTCGTAGGATCATATCCAAATATAGTTCGACGGCAGAGAAAACGAACTTGTGGGCATGAGAAGAGAAGAGCTGTTAAACTCATTCTCGGTACGAAGAAGCATTTACTGAGTCCAGATACCAGCTTTTCTTTGTCTTCGTCGATCAGCGTCGCAACCGTCGGAGCTCAATTCTTTAAATTTGATTTGACGAGTAAACGTTTGCCGAGTAGAGGATTTTGTTTGAGTTTTCTCCTTTGTCTGAATGTATGTTTGTCTCATGCAAAAGATGAAAAGAATATGCATCACCCAAGAGCAGACAAATTGAAATATCAAGTACTCGGTAAAACGATTACACCAAAATCTACTACTTAATCTAGCAAAACTAGCACTTAAAAATCAAAAAAAAACAAGTATCATAGAAAACCAACTATTAAAATATTCAACAAGATCCGCCTCCTCCCTGTCTGAAGTGTGCAACTTATTTGCTGTGCATTTTGCCAGTGTATTTACAGCGCCGGCCCCTTCGGGAGCTCCGGCAGCCGCATCCTTTGTCTCCTCGAATCTTAGCTTCGACTGCCGCAGCATTCCACTGAGTATTCCTATTGTCACTTCCGCTCTCCTTAGACTTAAGTTATCGTTCCCC
>JXWZ01013202.1:0-11950 GCA_000956215.1 Anopheles farauti No. 4 | reverse complement strand
TATATGACGTCAACTTGAAAGGCAGATTAAAGACTCTAGGAAATAAAGGAAATGAAAAACGTGAGGTTCGATGTCGTACATAGGTTAGGAACGAATCCATGCTGTTGAGGAATAATCAAAGAGCGGGAAAAACTAAAGAAGTATGAATGTATTAAAATTTCAAATACTTTCATCATAGCACATAACAGAGAGATGCCTCGATAATTTAAAAACAGTGAAGGATTTCCCTTCTTTAGAATAGGGACAAAAAAAACTTGTTTTCAAAGAGTAAGAAAAGTGGATGAGGCCAGAGATAAACGGAACAATTTTAATAAGCTAGGAATATAAACTCTATTAAATAAAAAAAACAGACGCCAGAATGCCATCACAACCTGGTGAGTACGAATTATTTAGCCCACTGAGGGCAGACTTCGCCGTATCAGTATTCACAAAATATCCAACCGTAAATGTTGATAAATTATTGATTGATTCTGCAGTATTTGTTGTATGCGACATGATACACTGTTTCCAGGACATTTTCTAGGATTATTCATTTGAAATGCTTCCATTTGATCTTATTACAGATTGTGTTACATGTAGTGTTTCAAGCTTTTTATAAACATAGGACATGAAACATGGCCCTGGACAGAAACATCGAACCTTTCGTGCTGAAGTCTATTAAGCTTAACAGTTTTTACCTGATATTCAAAATTAGTGAAAACATATCTCAGCTAGAATAATATTTAGAATTTTGAATAGCATGTTACATTGTTATAATACCTAAATGTTGTTGAAAAGATTGTTGACAAATCTGATATTTGCAATAACCACTCCCGTTGCAAAACTTTCCGGTCGAGCTTTAAATTTCGTTACAATCTTAACATCGCTACAATCATCCACCCCCTATTTCCAACACCACCTATCACTCTCCGTTTGCTGTGCACATAACGGTGCGCTGCGTCATGGTATTTGTTGTTTTTCAGGAATTTTATCGAAAAAATCCCGTGGCTCTGTAAAGAAAAAAAAACAGAAAAAGCGTCCAGAAAGACAAGCAAAGCATTAAAGAACCCCACCAATGCCTCTTTCGGAGGTACAATCCAGCCTGGTAGGCTGGAAGGAAGGCGACAATCAGACTCTGATCTCGCGAGGTGGTATCGTATTTCAGGTCTCACATCTCAAATCTCCTGCTGCGTGGAAGTGGGGTTTGTTTTCATTTTGTTTTGTTTCTGCCATGTAAAGTGCTGTGCTCGAAAATCTCGTACACTGTTGACCTTACTAACTAGCGTGGAGGATGAACGAAAGAGGAGATACGGCAAAGATAGTGAGAGCATATCCAGCGGCCGGGGGAAAGGAGGAAGCGGTCAATACATAATCTTTATGGGGTTTGCATGAGTCTCTCGTTCGAGAGCCTTTCCACGCCGGAACTGCGTGGAATATACGCTGGAGGCGTGTATGCAACTTAAAGACAGGTTTAACAAGATTCATCCGCCTTAAAAATCAGTTTTAATTTTAATTACAATATAGCATAATAATCACCAAACACCAAAAACGAGAACAACAGCACCATCAGGAGATGAGTATCAAAAAGCGAAAAACGAGCAGAAAACCAACAACATAACCTCTAAACAGCACAGCGCGAAAGGTAGACCGAGAGTGACTGGTGCAGAGCGGATTAGTGTTGATTGGTAGATGATTGGAAACTACGGTTTAGAGAGTGCTAAGAGGAGAAAAATAACGTTATGTTAATTCTTCCCTGCAGAATCTCCACCACTTTTACGAAAGCCCGAAACATAGAATCGCACCAGTACAGCGTGTGCAGCAAGAGCAATACAAAGCCGCGAATTGCTCCAGTAACTAGACGCCATGGTGCAGCAGCTCTTACGCCGGAACTGCTTCATTCCTTGCGGGCTCAACCGTCAACAAAACCAACAGACATCGCGAACACCGTGATATTCGGCCAGGAACGCCAGGGACGGCTAGTGCTCCTCACACAAATTTACCCTGAGGAGCGGCAGGGTGCAACTCAAAAACTAACAAAAATATACTCCTGCTCAGGCACGCTATGAGGTGCACGCGGTCCAGTCCAGTCGAGATGCGCTGCTCGAGCAAATTGGGATCCTTACCTTGGCGGGAGCCCAGTTCCCAAGCACCACTCGAACTTACCTTCCTTTTAAGCCGTCGTCAGGTAAGACCTACTTCAGCAACTTCATGCTGAAAATTTGAATAAAATCGAGCGTGCAGCGTGTGCTGCTAACTGCAGCGACGAACGACTTCGGCACGCTTGGTCCTGAAGCGACGTCCAGAAAGCACCTTCGGGAGATAATTTATGGGACGATGAAGAGGAGATGATTGAAAAATTAGGGTGTAATTATACATCCCTGCGTATCGCTTGCGCTCCACCGTTCGCACTCTAGCTCCGTCTCCTTCTCTTTCTCTTTGTATGTATCCATCTCTTTCATTTTATCTTCGTCCTTCTCTCGCCCGATCTGGTTCCGTTTTTCAATCCGTTGAAACCTCAGTGATCGATTCTGAATCAACACTGGTGTGAGCTGTCAGAGTGATATTCAGAACGCCTTTCTCGCACCAACATTATAGTGGGATGGTTGTCACCCTCATCGATGGTGTTAATCGAATCTTTTTAGGAAAAAACATAATAAGTTTTGATTTGACAACACAGCTATCAACATTCGATCTAATCAGCACAGCAGTAGAACTGAGCAATCAGTAGAATTTCTAAGGAATCTCCTCCATTTCATAACATGTTAGATATATTTAAAGACCTGCTTCATTTTAATCAAAGAAAAAGAAACTATGTTTAAGCAGTGTGTTGATAAACAATTATAATTGTTGCAGCAATTAAAGCAAGCAAGCAATTAAATTATCTGTAACAGAAAATAGATAAGTGTAAAATGTAATAATTACTTAATAAATATAATAAAATCAAAACTTCCAAATAAGGGATGTATAAAAAGTTTTGCATAATAAAGTGTATAATTTTAATATGTTTGATGCTCCTCAAAACACTACTTAAGTTTAGAATGAAAATGAAAAAAAAACAATATAAAAACACCATAATTACCTCCACACGTTCAGCGTACGTGTTAGCTGTTTATCAAATATTCCACCGATCTTCACTGTTTCCTTGTTAAATTTTAAATTTGATTTTGACTCGAAATCAAATCAAACACTTTTTTGACTCGAAATCAAATATCCATCGCGTATTAATAGCACCGCAGGATTGGTTATTATCGTTATTTATTAGCACAACGTCGAAATGATCACCAACTAATGATAGTCGACATTCCAATCTGGCCACTCGTATTGAGCGACGGTGGGATCGCCGGTAGTCGACTGTGTTCCTGCCTCTCCGTGTCACTGTCTTAAGCCTATCAAGAACGAAAGAAACAAACTAAATGGAAGATGAGAGAAAAAAAACAATGTCTCGTTTTCTTCTTCACACGGCACTGATAGCGCGATCCGATGGCAGTTTTGGGATCATCCAGTGGTCATCGTGATCCGAACGGAATGAATAAGAGCGATGGCTAAATATGACGCCCACGTCAGGTCGATTTGCGTCAAGTTACGTCGGGACTGGTGCGTTGCATGTTTATTTTCCCTCCCGCTTAATCGTGTGGCGTTTGGATTCAGTCACGGCTGTGTATTCCGGTACTGCGGCCGACTCACACACCACCTCTTACGAAAGCTGGCAATGATTGATGATCGTATCACTTCGAAATCAAGTCAGTCATTCCACATCCTGTCGCAGCCGAAATGATGCGTGTCCAGCATTAAGCATCTATCATGACTACTATGCAGAGCGCTGGATCTGTTAAAAGCAGGAAGCAACGTAACAAACGAATAAATATGTTCAAGATTTAAAGAGAGCGAATGCTAAAGCAATAGATACCACACGAGAGGGTTAGTTATACAAATATTTAAACAGTTTGAACAATGTATATCGTAAGAGTAACTTCCTGTATCAGTAGCAACATTTATTAAACGAAAAACCATTTGTTCGAAAAGCACAGCATGGCATTAACAGGATAGACAGTCCAAGTTGCCTAAAGCGGTTTAAACAACCGCAGATGAAATGAACCTGATTGAAAATTAAGCCCACCATCTCCTCCCTCTCCCAAGGAACTTGCTCAGCAACCCGATCAAAGATCGCGAGTGCGCCGTGGATCACAGCTTTCGTATTATCTCAAGTTTCATTTAGTTACCACCTACTGCTTTCCGTTTTGAGGTCGTTTCTTTTCCTTCTTGTTTACTTCACTAATCATCAATTTACATGCTGCGTTGCAGCAGAGTCTCTGACCCGCTCTCTAACCGTCGGATCCGGTGTGTATGCGTCAGGTTTCGTCCAAAAAGTATGCGAACTCAACACGACACGAAATGGATCGGCCGTATGTTGCAAACTCTCGGACGGCGCCGTTGTTTCAGTAGGCTGAATGTAAATACCTTCAGCTTTGGTTCATTTCGTTTGGTATGCGCAGGAACGACGTATCACATGGCCATAGCACTGTCTCGTTTAAACGGTTGTGCCGTCCTCAGGCTTGCTGCGACTGTAGCCGGATTGAATCCTGTGGTGTTGTGTTTGTTTTAGACCTTTATCGAATCCCGAGTGCTGATTCAGTCAATCAAGCTCCCTCCACTGCTGCTGTACCGTGGTTGCTTTTAATACTACCGGACCGGATCGTGCAATGACGAGTCGTGCAGTCATCACGCGTGCCTCCTGGAAATATCACCAACCGGTAGAAATGAAAGTATGGTGGAATTTTGGAGCATTTCAATGTTTTGAAGGCATTCAATGACCCGTCTGCAGCTCTGGATCTATGGTGCCAGTTCCCCCCCACGGTGAAGTTCTGTTCTTTCACATTCCTGTCGATTTATGAGCGACTTAGACAAGGTACCATGGACACACTGTAAACCGAGTCTTAGCTAACGCTGGGGATCGCGCCAGGGTACTCAACCGAGGTTTGATTGATACGGGTCTGTGCGCTGCAGGCGGCACATTCGAAAATATTCCGCGTGATTGCAGAAGCTAATTGATGACATACGGTACGAAATATCAGGCGCAGGCGTTGGAAGCGACATAAGAAGAGGAACTTTTTGTCTTATAGCGGACGCTTTATAACAAAGTACCCAAGAGTGATTTTAATATAATACCATTTATTGATAAAATTTTCTCCACTCGGAACGGCTTTAAAGACGAAGAACAGCCTGACAGTTGCCTAACAACAGACTTGAAAACATTTCAGTTTACCATTATAAACTGATGTTGTTTATTTACACCCAACAATGCACCACGAGATTGCACCACGAGTCTTGCACAATGCCATTTTTTCTATATATGAAACTAAACACTGCGTAGATTTGTTTAACGATTACTTTTTGCCTTTCTTTTTTTTCTTTTGGCCTTCCGGCCAGGCGAAACCACGCGATTTCAGCACGTCCTGAATGTTATGGCAGATGTAGTACGCATTCTCCATCGCCGCCTCGTTGAAGATGTCGCCCTGGAACTTGGAGGATTTACCACCCTTACCCTTGCCCTTCTTGCCCTTGCCTTTCTTCGGCTTCGCCTCGCCGTCTTCCTCGTCGCCTTCCTCCGCTTCAGGTTTCTCCTTGGTGGGTGCGCCAGATCCGCCGCCCCCAGCCGCACCGCCTCCCGTGCCACCGGAATCCTTTGCTCCTTTCTTTTTCTTGCCTTTTCCACCCATCCGAGCGGCAATCTCTCAAAGGAGAAAAACAATTGGTATGTTGGCACTGTGAACTGTATGGGAAAACTGTGCCCGATAGCGTTGGGCATTGTACAGGCAGCAAAGCCGCTTCCGTCTGTGACGATCGATCAAACAAACAGGGAAAAGCCTGGCGCTCGTTTCCTGGATACACCACGAAACTGTCAGGTGCACCGTCAAGAGCGCCATCTATTGTCGGTACTGTCAAAGTTTAAAAGAAACTCCAAGTTGTGACACAACACAAGCGAAAACAGTACCCTTAATTGTACAATCCATATGTTTACTGGTCTGCGCGCCCAATCTGGCGATGCGAACACAATCTACACTGGGAACCAAAAATGCCCATTCATCATGAGTTCGTGAATTGCGAAGCAACGGTTGAATGCGTGAATTGGTCCACAAGCCGAAGTGCACTGATGGTCCAACCAGAGCATCACTATACCGAAGAAAAAAAAGGTATAAATATTCATGTGCGAACCAGAGCAGCACACCATCAATTCAAAGAAGTTAGTCGGTTCAAGGTCTCGATCTTATCAGGCTCGCACCGGCTCGATGAGGCAATAAATATCGAAATTAAATTTCGCTTCTCAGATTCTACCTTCGCAGGTACCTCACACACGGTCACCACGCACTATCCCTAAGACTTACACCGAAAGCAGCAGGAGCAGCAACAGTGCAGACTCCTCGATTTTCTTACACTGTTATCAACAGCGGGGCATGCAAAAGGAAGCACACCATGGGCGAGCTCGTAATTCTTCGCGCCCTGCGCACAGCCAAGGTGGTCCCGAAAGCTCAACTCAACGAAACACCAGCCTGCAGATCCAACGGCGGAAGGTTTTTCGTGGAGGAAAATGTTTTTCAGCGCCTTCACTCATTACCATTCGATTGCCGGTGGCGAACGTTCGATCCCGAAACGACCCAACTCTACCCGCTGCCCGCAGCCCATCCACGTCCCATGCCATGATTTCGGAAGATCGCTCATCTCTCCCATTCTCCGAGGTTCGAACAACAAGAAAATCGTCACCCCGTGCCCCGTGGCCAGTGTACACAATATACCAAATTCGCGCAGGTTCGATAAATCATCGCGCCGTTGCAACGCCGCACTAAACCATAGCCTGCGCGAACGTCGTGGTTGGTCGGATTTCGCGGGGCGGTGGTCCTCCCGTGGAAAATCACGCGCCATCTGCGCCAACGGCGTCTGGCAAGGCTGCCGTGTTTGAAGATTTATGAGCACATTGCCACCTGAAGCCGAACACAACCGCCAGCTCGACGACAGCGGACGGCTAGCGCCGAACTGCTCAAGGTTACCGTACTGCCCGACATAAGGTCGTATCGTAATTAATCGCCTGCGCTTCTCATTGTGTGCGGATTGACCTGGACCTAAGCATGACCTACCGACGATCTTCCTACGAGCAACTGATTGGCGCTGATCGGATACTCGTTACCTCTTTGCCAGAATGCTCCACACACGCTGAGCAGACTCCGTACAAATAATTTACTCCGTTGTGGTACACTCGCACCATCTATTCGACCAAACCGAAATCGTGAGGAAACATACTGGGTGGTAACAACGCACGGTGAAAGGTGTCGAAATACCACATGCTCTCTAGCTCACTGCCCTCGGTTCGATTCGCTGTGCCTTCCCTGAGCCGCTCGATATGAGGCCGGGCGATAGCGAGGCGAGCGAGTCCAGCGACACAACAATGCCAAAGAGGCGAAAGATGCGGCGCATGCACAACTAAAATAAAAAAACAAACGTCTAACAAGCTCAACCACCAAAATCAGCAAACTGACAGAGGTGCAGGAAAATCCTCCATCCACCGAAGGACGGTGCATTTCAACGCCGTCCAACGTGGGTGCCACATGCTCCGGACGGCACACTATAATTAGGGCTTCATTAAAGGGGTGGTCCTATCAATTTTTCCATTTTCGCGAAGACCCAAGACGCTCCGCCGGGGACGGACAGGTTGGCCGGCCCCTTGCGAAACCGAAAAGCTCACTCCATCGCAATCCCCGCTGTATCTCACAGATTCTCTTGTGTGTGTGTGTGTGTGTGTGTGTGTGTGTGTGTGTGTGTGTGTGTGTGTGTGTGTGTGTGTGTGTGTGTGTGTGTGTGTGTGTGTGTGTGTTTGTGTTTGTGTTTGTGTTTTTTTTTGTTTGCCTCACCCGATTTCTTTCACTCGGTCCAGTCTGTTAGCACATGGGTTCGGCTGATGCACATCTTGCATCATGTGCTTGCTATTAATACTTTATTGTTTCTATTACTGTTACTGAAACATTGCTATTATGTTTTCGTTTCGTGTTTGCTCGGCTTCGCTTTTCGCCTCATTTCATCGCGCTTTGGTGGATGGTGTTTGGTTTGTGGAACGACTTGTGTACTTAAGCAACGGGTAGGCTGGGTAGCTTATAGAAACAAAAAGCGTACGGTCTTCCCGCTGGTAAACGGTATATTATTAAATTTATTTCATTTTTTAAAACGGTACGCTGATCTGATCTCAATTTAATAATTGTCTGGGAATATGTAAAATTTGTAAAATATGTTAAATTTGTGTTTCATGTGTATTTTACCGATTCTTTATACCTTGCTAAAGGGAAGATGGTCTAGATTTAATAATAAATTCAGTCTTGCAATGTGTTAACCGACCATCACTACACTTCAATTTACAATAGAAACTTCTCCTATACAACTAATATCAATTTTAGATAAATTCTTGAAAATAATAGTTACAGTTTAAATTGTAATTGTAATCCGGTGTGAACTCGTCCTGGTTCCCAATAAGGCGCTCGGCGGAAATATTATCCCACAGTTAGTAGACGGAGTCATTGTGCTGGTAAGAAAAGCAGGCGGCCAGGCCAGGCAATATATTTCAGGCTATACTCTCTGTTAAGGAGAGAATTATTGATTTACAAGCAAAGAAAAGGTCGGGGAAACTTATTTCCTTTGACCTTTCTCAAGCCTTTGACCGAGTCGATAGAGAATTTTTGTTCTCTACGATGAACTCTTTGGGTTTCGATTCGGGATTAGTGAGTCTCGTATAACGTTACACGATCGTAGCAACGGATACATCCATCAACTAGCGACAGATCACCTCGTAAAGAGAGATGCTGTATCTCCTCGTAAACAACAATGTCCAACATGAGGATCTAATGCGAAACATAGGCCGATCACCATCAGCAGCTTGTCCTGTATGCTCCTTAGACGAGTCTATGGAGCATAAATTTGTTAATTTTTCAAGTGTATCGACTGCGTGGAATACTCTGCAACAGGCGATACATGTCATCGTCCCCAATTTTTGCCTGTTATTCTTGTCCTGAGCAAAATAGCAAGCTATCTAGCTTTATAGGTAAACGGATACCTATCCTACGTTTATTTGAAAATTATATTATCGTTTGTAACAACGATGCTGTGATCGATATAGATATCCTTAAATGTTCATTGCAACCCTTGTGCTTTCGTTTACCTTCTCTTGCATGTTCTGATATTGTTAGTTAGTTGTAAGTTGTTTGTAAATAAACATTGTTTTTATAAACAAACTCATACTACAATATGCCTCAGAACAGAACAGTACAGTAGAAAACAGAAAACCAGAAAATTTAAAAACAAAATAAATTCAAATAATATGAAAAATATAACCTATTTAAAAACTATCTTGCGTGACATGCACTATAATACCACACATACCATAAACCTAAAATAGTTAGAATGATAGCACAAGTTTCGAGTCTGATAAATAAGTAATGACAAATAGTGTGTCTGGTTTATTTTTTTTTTTTTAATACTATTTTTTTAACCAATTGGTATCTGTTTTTGATAACAGCTAAAACAGTTTTTGATTAAATAACACGATGTTATGCATTAAATAGATGGTTTCTCCACAGTTGTTGAATAAAATAAAGCTGTCGGTGAATTTCGATGATGCCGGAGGAGCTCCGCCTCGCCTTCCTTAAAAGGAGTTTTTTTTGTATTATTATTAGAAACTGACTGACTGTATTGCGTAAGTTCTCAGGAGTCATACAGAATCCGAAGGAGGTAGACGTATTGTGTATATCGCTGCTGATAACTAAAGATACTCACGTGACACCACAGATTGAGAGATAACGGTACTTCTCCTGCCATCAGGATGGTAGGGAGAGGTAGGACTAGGGACAAACGGCCTCGAATCGCTCTGTGCAGCAACACGCACACCGATGCGATTGATAACAAGCGAGCCGATCGTTCAGAAAACTGTTTCGCTTTACTTGGTGACGTTGAAGGCGAAGTATGTGTAATTTCGACAAGTAGTGAGCAAAGACCAAAATATCAGTACACCGGTAACAAATAAAGTGCCACCGATAATAGTAAAAAGTTCCTCGGTACAATTTGTACATAAATGTGTGACAGCGTTACACTACTATACAATCGTATATCGGAACCAACGTAAGTGTGACCAACACAAACGACTTTAAATGCGTGGTGAAACATCTAAAAACAAAAAATGTAGCATTCCACACATTTCAGTTACAAGAAAAAAAAATCTACAAAAATCGTGCCGTACGGTCTTATGTCCTGTTATGCTACTGTCTACTGTTATGCCTGTATGATATCCCCACAGAAGAGGTAGCACAACTACTTATGGACGAACATCTTGATCCAATCAGCGTCAAAAAACTTTCGATAAAAAAACCATATGACGTTCATGCCGTTTAATGTTACATTTTCCATGTTACATAGGATAAATATCGATGCAATTACTGAAAACTTTAATTGATTTAATTAATTTAATTTTAAATTTATCAATCATTGTGTTGTAAAATAGAGCTACTATTCTAAAAGATCGGGATGCAGTGCAAACGATGCCAACTTTACGGTCACGGTGCAAACAATTGTAACCGCACCGATAGGTACATTACATGTTTAGGCGATGCCCCTATCAGCTGATCCATAATCACGTGATGGCAGAATTCCCGAGTAAAAAACTAAATGCGTTAATAGTGATGGAAATCATACTGCCAACTTCAGCGAGTGCCTTAAACGCCCGGCTATAAAAATGGTCAAAACGGCCTATAGCAAAGAAGCGAACGTTCAACGTTGACAACAATCATTATCCACCATTACCTACAGCTTTGACTAATCCAGGATGGAAACGTTTAGAGTCATCTGAAAGACCTGAAACAGAAACTCACGAGCTGTTCAATACAGAAGAGCTAGTTCCTATCGTAAGTGAAGTTTTCAAAAATACAACTTCAAACAAGATTAAATCACAGTGATCGTCGAGGTAGTGGCGACATTCTGCTTGCCATGAAGGATAACGGTATAAAAAAAATTGTTAGAGACGAAAGATACAGCTTGTATTAGAAATTTATTCTCAGTAAATCGATCAAACTCGCTTCATCCATCTTAACTCATTAAACCTAAAGCCTTGATTCAAGAAATCAAAAATCTAACGAACAAAAAATTTTCGGTCTATGATGAAATAAACAACAAAGTAATTAAACATCTTCCTAAAAAAGCAATTGTATATGTTACCGTAATTTTCAACGGATGCCTGGAAATTGGTTACTTCCCGACGGAATGGAAAATCTCAAAAATAGTAGCTATCCCAAAACCAGGCAAAGATCACTCAATCCAAATAACTACCAACCAATATCTGTTTTAAGCTGTCTAGGGAAACTGCTTGAAAAAATTATTAGTATAAATCTTCGGGATCACGTAGAGCGTTTTAATAACATACCTGCATCACAATTTGGCTTCCAATCTTTAAGATCAAACCACTCATCAAATATTAAGACTAAAAAATTACATACTAGAAAACAGGTCTAGAGGAAAATCTACTCGTTTGATAGATTTTGGACAATGAAAAAGCATTCGAGTCTATATGGCATAAAGGGCTACTTTACAAACTAACCAATCTCGAATTTCCCACGTACCTTATAAAAAATATAAGATCTTTCTTAGTTGAAAGGAAGAATATGGTTTGCATTGGTAAAACAACATCTGACTATTATGAACCCCCGACCGGTGTTCTTCGGGAAAGCATTATTTCGCCAATTTTATTTATAATCTACGTTTTTTTTTATATAAAAATATCTTTTATTGTGTGTCAATTGCGTTTACAGTAAAAAAAACAGTGAGACAGCACAACATACAAAAACAAACAAAACAGGAAGTTGGACGTTAGGTGGACGTTACTAGAAAATGGTAGAGAACATTTAAATCAATCACAGCATCGTTGTTGCCAACGATGTGGATGATGTTG
>JXWZ01013199.1:0-11654 GCA_000956215.1 Anopheles farauti No. 4 | reverse complement strand
CCACCAATATTCACACAAAAACAATACAGAAAAACCTTACATTCCATGCAGCTTTCCACAACCAAAATGGAACATGAAGTTGGGATACCAAGGACAGTGGTAGATTGAACGACGAAACTTTTTTTATTAAATCCTACTCCACCATTTTAGCATTGAAGAAAATGAAACAAACTTCACTCACAACCGAAAACCCACAAAGAAGAGGCAACACTCAGCTGGAACAGATTAGGGGACATCCAAGGCAAGCAAACCTCCCAAAATAAGCTTATGTGTGTTCAACGATTATTTCACAAATCTAGTCTCAAAACCGGTGGGAAAATGTTCGCCATGAAACCTGCCCGGACAACTGAGCACCCGTCAGCACGCATTAGAGAATTTGAAAGTTTAATGATTTATTTATCTTGCTCCGAGGCCATGTGCGGCGGCGTAGGATGAACTGTGTGTTCGAACATGGTACAATAAATGGCAAAATTTTCCCACCACAATTTATTGTGACTATAAATTTTGATATTTTTTACTCAAATGCTTTGTTAATTGATGTTCTTGCACAACTTGTAAATTATAAGTAAAGCGTTAAATGTTTAACTTTTCGAAGTTAATATATGCTCAATACATGCGCTAGGTGCTTGAATTTGTGCTCGATTTTTATTGTTTACTCACAGACCCCCTTAATATTGTTTTGTATATATTGTTTTTGATGGAAAAAAGTTTCAAAATAATATGTAATAATTTCAAACTGCTACTTTTGGGTTACATTCACCGCACATGCTGTATCTGTTGAGCTGTTGCCTTAAGCAATCGTTCAGATAAATAGTTTGGAATCACAATATTCTATTTCTTTTTCTTCTCTGGCTTCGTCTTTCGTTCAGTACGTTCCGAATGTAGCATCGCTCGATAAGCCTCAGATAATACTGCCAAACTTGCGTAGCAAATCCTTCTAAACCGATAAAATAAATTACACAAGAAAAGGACTCCAGATCCATATCTTCTCCTAGGTCCTGATATCATATACATAAAAAAGAATCTCATCCCACATGCTCGAAAGTATGGATATAATTTATAAACGGTTGAAAGTTTCGTTTATTGTGCTACTGAACAAGTCAAGGATCGTTTATGTTTGTGTGTTTGAGACGTTATAACTTCTCGGAATTTTTGCTCAATTTTTCGCCTCCTTCTTTGTTTACTATATTTTGATTATACTTTATACTTTAACAGTATTATTTTTATCATTCCAGAATAGGCATTAATAAAAAATAAATGAAATTTATTGTCTTAATTAAAAAAATTGTGGCAAAAAAAAATTGGGTAAAGTTTTATACAAGACCGTATCGTAAATATGTACTATTCCGATATGATTGAAGTGCTGAATTGTGGCCATGATTTAATGGTAAAACTTTTCACTACTTCGTGTATATGTCACCCAAGACTGTGAATAGATGAGTATCACATGAACTATGAACGAAATGATTTTGCGGTATTAGATGATATTTATACGACGTGCCATGGTACGGAACTCGCACAGACACACATACACTGGCTTACGGATGCATGAAACGAAAAACCACACAATCAAACATTCGGTCAAACTTGAGAGCTTCCGTTCTGCGTGCTGAATTAATTATTAAATTTAATTCCGAGTGTATGTTCGAGTGAACCATTTATCATTTCACATCCCGCCGATGGCACTCTGTGCACCTAGAGGCTGTAAAAATATGAAACTAGAAGACATACGACGTCAAATGATCCTTTTGTTCGATGTGATCACATAGATTATAGATATCCCAGCTGAGAAGTGTACAGGGAAATACTCATGAAATATTGGACACGAGTTCTTATACCATCCAACAAATTTTAAGTGTATCAATTATCAAATCATACATGACTGATATTTGACAAGTGAAGATTTTTTTAGATTATTATGTAGATAAAGCTATGATATTTATGTTGTGTTCTTTCCAAGGAATTTTGTAACAAAACATTAGTAAAAACTTTATCTATATTTGCGAGATCGAAATATAAAAGATTAATATTGTGAAACAATTCGAAACGAGTCACAAATACAAATATTTTGCAATAAACAATAGGACATCTAATAGAATAAATGCTGGAAGTTCTGGGATGAGTGTTATGGATCAAATGTTTTGACAAGAGCTCCATATTAACAGGTTTCAAAATGAGAGGGTATTATATTGCTGTTAAAACCGCTCACGATTTAAACCGACCTAGATTTCGAGCTGCTGTTCACTTGTTTATGATTGTTTTTTTTTACAGGTTTACTCATTGACGAAAAAACAATATCATACTGTGACTTCGTTTCGACAGTAAATCAAAGCATATAGAAATTAATCTATTTTGTTGAAGTAAAACAAAACTATTACTTTACATGCTGTCAAAACGTTTTGAAATATTGTATTTTTCCTCAACTTTCGCCAGAGCGATTAAAAAATAGCATTGTTTTCCGAAACAGACCTGGCCGCTCCATACAACAAAACAGTTTTCTTCACTTTATTTCCTAGTACGAAGTAGCTAGTACGATGTAGCAATTTATGATGCACATACATCTCAACAGCATCACAATCTCTCGTTAAGGATTCAGACAAAGCTGATACAGCTGTAACTGTGCGGCATACCCAAACAGCTCGAAGCGATGTTGCAAAAATTCGACCACCTGCTCGCTCTACAGACCCAGCAGTTGCTACGTGTGTAAATTTATCTACCCTGTCGGGTGTGTTGGATGATTTTTCCTACATCTGCCCTTTCCCGGCAGCCAGTGTACAAAACGACACCCGTACGGTACACTGTAGGCGACGCAGCTACTTCACGCTAATCAGTGATATAAGCTCCCATCACAACACTCCGGTGGTATCGCACAGGACTCAACGACTCATTCTATCCCAACCGCTCTACCAATCTCCGTCCGTCGTCACACCTTTAGGGATTCACATTCCGTGTCAACCGCAGGCGCGATGCTTCGTATGAATAATTCACCGAAATTCCCACACAAGCTAGCCGACAGATAACGCCAAAACGCGGAGTGGTCACTATGGAGCAAACATTCCCTCGAGCGTCTTCCGTGGCAACCGTTTCCGGTACAGTTGAAATTTTATTTGATGTTCGCAAGCACCTCGTACGTTGATATGTAACTAGGTACGAAAAGCTGAGTTTGGATTGAAGTATTTGCATCTAACATGTAGAAAAACGTTCAAGGAATTAATTATAATTTGAAACTTATCTAAATTAAGTATATAAATATTTTGTGACTTTCAATACTAAGGAAATTGAATAATTTTGATACATTATTGCAATTATTTAATTTACATGCTTAAATAGTTTAATATAATTTAGAATTATATTACAAATTATGTACACAAAATTGTACTTTTCTAACATTTTTATATTCCTTTAACATCTATGAAAAATCAGAGCGAAAAATGTCAGATGAAAACAAAAGCTCAACATTCAACAGAAAAACAATAAAAATCATAGCGTATTGAAATCACTTTCAAAACCACCCAAATCTTTAGCAAACGATTTGCCTTCTAACCCATCTAACCAAAAAATCGCTTGCATAAAATGGCAATCCAATAGACCACAAATCAATCCGCTACAACATACGCTCTCTCTCTCACACTCATCTTTTCCTTTATTCATTTCTCTGCTTTCTCCAGCCTAACAGTAAGCAAAGGCCTACCGAACCGACATGTCAAAAAAAGTGAAAGAGTCATAAAAAATAACACAAATGGTAAATGTACCGAAGGACATAAAATTTGAAAAATTCCAACCATACTGTGCGTGAAACAATAAGGCATCATAAAACGGAAAACCTTTCGCCGACGGTACGGTGAGCTCAAAACGCACCGGAAACCCCCGCCGATCGACGGCAAGTCAAAACTTGCACAATTTATTACCCTCACGATTTGGCATGCCACAACGAGGGACGCTCACAAAAAAAATAAAATCCCCCTCAAGGTGTGAAACAAAAGGTGACACCGCGTTACATCCGTTGCCACGCGAAATCAGGCGCACATACAGATACACGCTGCCGGGAACGTTCAAATGGCGATCGTGGTATCACCATTTTCCAACAGTCGAGAGCAGTAAAAGAAAAACAGAGTGAGAAAGAGAAAGACAGCTAGAACGGAAATGGTTACGGTTTCGCCCCTTTCCAGCGTCTGAAATCCAAGAAAGCTTTTAAGCCGCTTAGTCGCACCGTGGGAAGAAAATGTGACACAAGCGTTGGATTGCGAGCGGAAGAAAGTGTAACGAGGACGAACGGAAACGATCACAGTGCAAACTCCCAAGTCGCAGCATTTTCTCTGCAATGGGTGAAAGAAAATTTCTATTTCTAAAGATTTTACGCGCACGGTAAAAACATGTGAAGTCACCCTCCACAACGAGAAAGGTGTAAATCATCGTTTTTTTTTGTTTTTTTTTTTCTTTTTATCTGCCACACTAGTGCCACAACGATGGTTGGATTATACATGACAAAAGGTTTCATAACCAGTCCGGCATTTTGTTTGTTTCTCCCGCACAAAACCCGAGCCTTGTCCGGTGCAAGCAAACTCACCGTTGGAGTGTGTTTTAATGTATCATCCAAAACTTTTCAAATTAAATTCACCCACTTTCACGCCTAGTTTGCACACTGCTACACCCTGGCACCTAAGTTTCCATGTTGTTTTCCGAAAAAATCGACAAAGCTTCAAATGCCTCGATTTATGCAAACTCCTACGGAGCGTGTTGAGGACATGTGTTTGGTCACGAAGAGACCGTGAGCCGCCACAAATGGTCAAATGCTCGCGGGTCGCACGGTTTGGATCCGTGGACGGTACTCCAACGTACTCAGCGGTTCGCGAACATACATTCCCCATAACACAAACACACTCAGCGGTCAGCTATTTCCCAACCAAATCAAAGAGCTTTCCGTTGTTTATCTAGCGAGCTGCAATCTGATACGCTGGTGCAAAGTTTGTTAAAGCGGATTCTGTGGCACTGGCACAAAAGCACCCATCGGCTTGTGGCTGGGTGTTGGGTACGTTGATCGTGAGTGCATTGATTGAAATTTCATGTTGAATCCACTGAACCAATGCGGGCTAAGTGAAAGTCAAACCAGCAAGCATCGATTATCATACGGAATAGTTGATACTATTTGGTCTGATTCATACAAACGATGTATAAATTTTCAGAACTATAAATGTGCAATAAAAAATTTTGTTTTTTTTTTATTTGTGAACAAATTTGAAATAATTTTCAGAATTTATCTAAATTTTACTTGTCCAATAATAGTTTAGTAATTCAAAAGTAATTAGTTTCACAAATTTCATTGTTTTATTCTGATTCATTGAGTAAATTAACATTTTTTGTAAATAATAAATAAACAAATGTAAATAAAATGTCAAACTTCAAACAGAATAACTGGGAGTTATCTATTTAAGTTTTTTTTCATTCTGAAAGGTAGGTTAGTTGTATATAATAATCAAAAGTACGTATATTGCACAGTTAAAATAAAGAAAAATAAAAAAACGAACGTAAAATGTAATGCTATAATTACTCTGATCGAATAATACTCCTTCCTTGAATGATCATTACACCCATGACCGGGTAATGACGGAATGCAAATTAAAACAATTATAACAGTTTTAACTCTTCTCAACGACCATTTGCAACCATTCATCGCGTATTATCATTATAATGAGGACTATTTTGGGAAACCGTGTTCTTAGTAAAATCCGGCCGGTTGCACATTCACAATCCATTACTATACAGTAACCATGACAACGGCTTTCTACAGAAGCATCCGACCAGGAAAAAGTATTTCTGTGGAATTTCTAGCCGCATTTGCCACCGTTTCTATCGGTTCGCTTTGCTCGCTGAGTTCATTTACACCAATCGCAAACCCATGAACCAAACACTCACCAACCAACTGGAATCACCCTCCGCTTTATAGACAACAATAAATGCGACCCAACGGAAGCGATTTTAAAGCAAAAGTTTCCTTGCATTGGAAATCTGCAGCGCTCGCGTTCAATCAATCGTGGCTGGCGTTTTCATTCACGTTGTGCAGTGAGTTTACTTTTGAATTTTATTTTTTGCTCTTTCTCCATTTCTCTCTTTCTTTTTTGCCATAGCCTGCTGCACTCTATCGCTAATCTTTTATTTTAATTTTCTTCATCGCACCAAAATGCGCTTCACTACTGATGAACGTGCAGTTTAGTTTTCCACCGTCGCTGCAAGAAAAAGCAATGGACCAAAAGAGCTGAGTAAAAAGCTGCGATCAGCAGGTCAATGTACATGGAAATCGTTTAATTGCAAAAATGCGGTAGGACATTGCGAAAAAATCTAGGTTATATTTAAAAAAAAAAGAATCGTTACGCTATTGTTGATGTTTCCAAATTGACGTAGTTTTTTTTATTATTTTTTGTTTAATTCAACTGGTGTCAGTTTGAAAATGCACGTTGTTTAATTTGAGGATAAAGGAATTAATGAGAAAAGTAAATTAGAACGACAAAAACGTGTGCTACAGTCGGTAATGCATACTGATCAGATGCTTTATTGAGAAGTAGTAGATCTCTTTAGAAAGAAGTCAAAAAAGATTTGTTTTGTTATAAAGATTCTAGACTGTACATCATACCATTTGTTTGTACATCATACCATTTGCATTGCTGTTGCCAAACTTGCAGTAAACAGTCTAGTCAACGCTTTGGAAATTCTTCGTGTTCCGTGTCGAAATAATCAACCAAAGCGTTTTTTTCATTCTTCAGAGAAGAAATATCTCAAGCGAGCAAAAACACTGCCTAAACAATTGTTTATTTAGGCGGCTTCGGTGGCAAGGATCTGTTTAAATATCCGCAAAAGGCCGCATATTCCGAGGTGTATTATTTATCCTTTGGTAAAAGAATTCGCCTGTCGCGTGGTTTCACGATCACATTGAAAATGCACTCTACACCCACGTGCCAGTACCAGGCCGAAGCCAACCGGAACAAAACACAACCGGCACCGATATTGAAACCCGGTTCTTAAGCTCTAAAATGTTTCTGACGGTTTTTTATGCGCCGTTTTTTTTCGCCGTGAATTTTTTGACAGCCAGGATGTACACACACACATACACATATACAAATGCAATAGAAGACAGCCGAAACGGAATGAAAGTTGAATAATTCATGAATATCATCGGGTAGAACGCGATAACACTTTGTTTGCAGATGGGTTACACAAAACATGGTTGGCGAAATCAACCGAGCGCATTGGGAACCATGTTCATAAAGTGAGTGGAAAAAAAACAAACAAGAAAAACCAAGCGAACACAAGACGCTCGGACACCGAATAAGCTGCTTAAAAGGCGGTAGCTTAGAACGCATCAAAAGATAATGCTCGACAATCTTGCTGCGGTCACCAAATCGAAATCCGCTGGCCGTTTTCGGCCACGTTCCGCACGCCGACCCCGCAACGCAAGTCCTGCCCGGTGGCCAAAAGGAACCACCACGGACGGAGGACTATTTACCCGTTTCGGTAGACAGATTTGTCCGAAGCTCACTGGGACATAAAAGTGTCTCGGTGAATAAATTTCATTCCCTTTTGAGTCGGATGATAGAGTTTTAAGCTGAGCGGCGAATGCGTACTTGTTATTCAATTATGCGCTGTTTCGGTAAGTGTGTGGTAAAGAGGGCGTGATGAGAATGTTTTTTTTTTTTGCCGCGAACTATAAGTGCTTCATGTTTTTTTTTTTTGCAAGATTTGATAGAGCGTTAAGATAAAAACCGTTTAGAAAAAATATCCGATAATGCGAGCCAACTTAGCTTGATGTTTATTTTGCTAGTAAAGGGCGTAATAATTGCTTAAATGTGCAAGTACTGATTTTCGTGCTAGTACAATCCTAGCCAAACAAATTCTAGTGCTATGTTTATTCTGTTTCTCATATGTTCCGGGACAGACAAGTGAATAATTGTTGAATGTATATTAATCTTTAGGAAATACTTACATACATTGTAGAAATGGCAAAACAAATATAAAAAATAATAATGATCACTTTTGTCCTCTTTATAAACTTATGTACAACGGCAACAAGATGGTTCGCCTCTTTCCGAAACCCATTCGAAATTAACGTGGTTAAATCAAATCCAATAATGAAGCAAGGTTAGTCTTACAATCCTTGCAAACGAACTAATTAATCCATCGTTCTTGATCCCCCATTTCTATCGTAAACACTACTTTCGCTCCACTTACCAACACAATGAGGAATTTTCACACCTCACAACGTTGCATATAATTACATAGATGCTCGTGGCCGGACTGCAGACATTAAATATTCAGTTAAAGCGTAATCGAGCAGCTGCTAAAAACACGCCCTGACCGAGCAACCACGAGCACATGGCCACTGCGTCAGTGCTACCGGCTCAGTAGAGCTAACCAATGCACCCTTATTATTAACCAGTTCCACCGGCTGGGGCCTATGCTCCTCGGTGGGCGATAAATAATTTATGAATAATAAATATTTAAGCGGAGATTAAAAGTGTGATAGCTCATTCGTGATACGCCCAGAGACCAATAAAGCCAGCGAACGTGTTTGTCTCGTTTTATGTCACCACCTCCGACGCATCGTCTTGGGTTAGGTAATGTGGTATCACTTTCGCCCGTGAAAAGTGGCGTAAATTTAAAACAAACTCTCCGGGGCTGCGTGTTCTGCGGTGGAGCCGACAAATTACCGACCGAGCGACACAAACGCCGACCCAAAACACCGAAACCAGACGGACGGACGGTGGTGAAACAAAAAGAACGTTGCTTTTAATGGACGTTTCGGGTTTCGCAGCTGGTTATGTCGCCGTTGTGGGTTCAAAGGTTCTCATGGTCAGGACACAAAGGCTACAGGACAGCTTTCCTAAGCTACCACTAGGATTTACATTCACCGCGCTCAAATACTTACGCTCGCCGGTTCTACGACAATCACGCGACATGAATATACTTTTGTATCTACACGGTCTAAAGTTTGTGGGTAACGAGGCTACCTTGTCCTAGCCAATTCTGTCCCCTTGAACGAAACTGATAGTATCAATGAGGGAAAAACCCAAGCAATTCTACAGGTAGGTACAGAATAAACGAACCTAAGAATGTTTACCAGATAAGCAAAGCAGAATGGATATTTAATTAAGTACCGTACCGTAAGGATGCTTCTTATATAAAACTCATATTCCATATCATTTCTACGACCAAATCATGATTGCATTAAAGGAATTTGGTTAGCAAAATAGTCTAGCATTAAGCGAATTAATGAAGGTGGAATAAGAACGATACATATCAACATTTTTAGTGAAAGCTGTTACTAAATTTTTTATTTTATTTTATTTGATTTTCGGTAATTATTGGTGTTTATTTTACATACACAAAATGTTAGTTATGGCACTTGCATGCTTATAAATTTCACACTATGTTTATCACTACCATTTCCATACTGCCAATGCATATACAATACCAATACAAAATAAAAAAATGTTTGAGCAACTTCCGGTTCGAAACATTTTTCACCCGAATTTGAAATTGATCAAAGAGGTTTATGCTACCTCATAAGCATTTCCGTGCGAAGCGAAAGCTCATTTCTGAGAATAAAGCTGCTCGAAACCTGCCGACGATAACGAGCACTACACGGTGTACGTTGCAATCGTTTTCTCACCACCAGCTTTCCATTTGGCAATTGCTTGCACTGGAATCAAGTTGGACCAGAATTTGCACCTCGTTCGTAAAGAAAAACCCAACAACCAATTTCTAGTTATACTTGAAATTTTCAAAAGCCCTCCGCAAAGCCACGGAAGCAACCAACACCAGTTAGCTAAACACAACGGCCGGTATATCTTGTGTACAGTAAAAAAAAAAAAAGTATACCATCTAGCTGACTCTAGAAAAAGACGCTCTCTTTCCAAAAGAGAAAGATAAAAAACTGAAAACTCAGCAGAAACAGCAGCAATTGCTAGCAACACAAATCACATAGCGCACCACTGTGAAATGTAAAGTCACCCAGGAAGTTCTACAGAAATCCATCAAAAGCGAGATCGATTCACTCACCGAAGTTGATGCGCAGAGGGGGTTCCATTTCGGTAGCATCAAGAATTGAAATAACCAACTTGGCAATGATAGTACATTTTGGCTCAAAAATAAGTCGCAATGAACACTTCGATGTGGTATTACGCGCTTTGCCAGTTGAACTATCTTTTACAATTATTTTTTAACAACTTTCTATTGATTTTGGTTAAATGGTTTTTTTTTAAATAACCTCACAAAACATACAACTGAGTCAAAATTTTTTTAACTGAACATATTTTTTTTTGTTTCGTTGCAACTCCAAAGGATTTTACATTTTCAAAAGCACATTAGCAACTCTAGTCGTACATCTTTTGACTTCGAACGCGGTTCATCTTTTGTTGAGGCACCGCAATGTCTGTTTCAAAAATGCAAATGACGAGCAAACTTCCGCCAACGTCAACCATGGCTCAGTCAAATGTCAGGTGAATCAGGTACTTCAGCGTGTACTGCACTGAACGCTCACACATAACGCTCAAAGGTTCCATCATCTTTTGACAACCTGGCATCTTGTTACTGACAGGTGGTGCGTCAGCAAAAAAAAAAGGAGTCTATTTAAAAACCTTGAAGCCGCATACGTCGCCGCAAAAGTTTTGCCGGTTTGAAATTCTTCCGAACCCGCGAAAAAAAAAACCACCGCGTCGCAAGCTATCGCTCAATCGTTTTACCTTCCACCTGGTTCCGGTTCAATCAGCTCTAACCACTTTGGAATTATAACACGGTGAAGTTATAAGCACCAGCTCAAACATTGACTTCATTCCCATCTCGATGCCGGCGTGACAACCCGATTGATGAATTCAAAATTAATTCAAACCCTAAAGCAATCCACAACCGGGTGCAGAACACGACGTCTCCATGAGCTACAAGTAGTTTAATAATGCTGTGACCGTCGAACGTAGACGCGAATCCAAAACGGCGACCAAACCAGCTGGCGTCACCTTATCGAAACCCCACCCGAAACGCCGGAAGCATCCCTACCACTACCGCCGGAAGCGACGGTGATAAACTCCGCACTTTATCTTCGCTGGTCCGACCGCACCCGCCCCGACACGGGACAAAAACTTTCCATCACGCAGTACTCGATTTGGTTGTAAAACAGTTTTATGACCGTTCGTGACCAAATGGACGCACCTGAGCCTGGGTGCGCTTTCGGGCGACCGTGACTTCGGAAGGAGCAAAACGCACCTTTCCGAGCATAACGCGGTGAACCGTTTCCCGTCCCTTACCGTACCAGCGGCTTCAAATCCCATACTTTACGATCAACGTGCCAGGGTTGGCACGAAGGAACGAACATAACGGAACGGTCGGGTTGGGTATGAATGGTCCGATAATTTCGATCTTGTTCGCGCGTCGGACAGTTCCATTCGGTGTGCAATAAAGCGAGGTTTGATTAAGTAGTGACACAGAGGATAATCGTAAAAAAGTGCCGACAGGTTCACTGCGGCCCAATCTGCAGACGATGAAGCATGATGGAAATGAGCTCGCTCAAATAAGAAATTCCAAGAAAAACAATGATTACAAATTGTTCTTGCTCCAGCACTAAATTTAATGCTTTCGTTAAATTAAACCGAATTATTTGAAGGAAAAAA
>JXWZ01013188.1:0-12709 GCA_000956215.1 Anopheles farauti No. 4 | reverse complement strand
CACACACACACACACACACACACACACAAACACGACCGAAAGGACACGGAGGTCGTTTAGGAAGACAACGGAATCAATCAATCGGTTCGTTTCTTGGCTCGGGTGCTTCATTCTCGAGACGACTGGCGAGACGATCCGTCGGTTTACGACATCGCACCGATTTCACACCCGAGCCGAACGAGACGGTGGAATTTCTTTCATATAAAATTAATATGCTCTTCTCAATGGAAGTGACGCTTTCATGCCTTAGGAGACGGGCGTAACTTGGTGGCATTGTGATTTATGGTTGAATGCGAATGTTGGCTGGTGAAGGTGTAAAGTGCCTTTTTTATAGCCCCAGTGAATGCATCATCCGATGCAGTTTCTCGATCTTCGACACGGTCTTTAACACTACTAAGACCGAGCGATCACTTTGGCGGTTTCATAAAACGCACTTTTTGGATCTTTTCACGAACGAAAGGAGAAAAAAATAGATTACAAAATCCCTATTTAATTAAAATTTTAAACCATTATTCCCTTTACACCTCTCTGCTACGTCTTGTTGTATTTTGCACGATCATTTATGGTGACTATTTTCTATACTTTATAGAGTGAGTCTATAAAATCCGAATTATATGAAACATGGTGACATGTTTATACAATTTTACAAACTAAATCATATTTTTGGGCGATTTTTCTCATGAATATTTCATTATCCAAGCATGCCATGCATGCATGCAGCAACGATGATCACAACAAACAGACGCTAAAAACGATAGTTTTCAATATTTATAATCGAAATAAGCTTTTTTTTCAAAACTAGTAAACATGCGTGTATTTGTCATGAATGTAATGTATTCTTCGGTTCCTGGGAAATTTATATATTAAATATCGGTGTTTGAAAAAAAGTGATAAAATCTTACCATATTGCCAATTAAAATTCATGTATGGAAAAACTTTACCGAGTGTGTCAAAAATGTAAAAAAAAAAAACAAACATATTAAAGAAAAACTACGATACGAAAGGACGAAAATAGACGTAATGAACAATTCCGTTCGTGTAGTGTAAATACCATTTACGTACGCAGGATTAGCCGATGGCAACGCACATTCCACGCTACGTAACTTTGGCGACCGGTAGCTAAGTGGTAATTTTTCATCAAATTACCGATGCGCGCATGTACGCCCGTAGTTAAGATTTTAGCACAATTATTTACAATGCTGCAAGTGCGCAATCGCGGTGCACACATTAGCAAATTATTTCTCACACCGGTGTGAAAAAAAAAAGCAGCACCTTTTGTGTTGTGCTCGAGCGCAGAGCTCTCGTTGGCTGTGGGGTGTGGCTGGGGCTGAGCGATAAAAAAAAAACAAAAACGACCGACCAAAAACCCATCACCCGCACCGACACGTGACCGGAAGGGCACACTAATTGCTGGGTTGGTTGTGTTTCTAAGGTCGTTCGGGAGCGCGATATCGTGAAGGTCTTCGCGGACGTTCTGGACGGACGTGTGTCGTTTTGCGTTTGGAGACAACGGCGACATCCTCTCGTATCACCCTTTCGATCGCTAGCCGTACGGATCGTAATTGATGATGTTACGTTGCGTGGCACGTGAGTGGGACCTGTTGCAGTGTAGTGGAAGGAATGCAACTACCTAACCCTAACTTCTCCGTGCATCTTCATGCATTGAGTTCGTTGCGTGCCAGGCCCGAAACCGTTCTACCGAACGAACGAACGCACGCACGTAATTGCGATATAATGGACGCAGGACGCGGTAGACGCACTATTTTGTCATGCTAAGAAAAAAAAAAACGAATCGAATCGCCGAACGATTTAGAATTTGATCGATGCGTGGAATGTGACCGGATGAATCATGTTTTAATCGTATGCAACTAGCAAAGAGCGTCGTGCAAGCGTGGCGATAAAAATGTAGATTAAATGTAGTTTGGTTTGTGAATCATTACAGTTACGAATCTACTTATAAGCAATTTCGGTGTGTTTGCATTCCGATAAGGGATTAGATATTTAGGAGGGTGATTAATGCGATTTCTTTCCTTACGCATAATATCTGACAATATTGCTTTAGCTTATTTGTTAGTGTGACTAATGTACCGAAAGTGATCACTTTAACCGATAATTTAGAAACGTTGAAAATTTTGTTTATTATTCATTTTTAAATTATTTGTAAGCAATGTTATGATTAAACACTTACACTGCTATAGGAATAACTTTGCGTAGCTTTTCTAAGAGCATAGGATTTCGTTCATTGCTAGAATTAGCAAACAGTTGGCTGTGGTTTTTTGAGAGCGAAATTTTATTTTTATTTTTAAAAGTATACTAAATTTTAAATTTTTACTTTCGTCCTTAGTGAAAGAAAATAGTAAAAACAAATATTTTTATTATTGATAGCAAATTAAACATAATGAAAAATCACAGAATTTTCGTTAAACACAAACAAATCTCATTGCGCGTTTTGCAGGAAAAAACATCTTAAAGAGGAAAAACAAAAAAATATAAATATTCTCTATTAAAAAAAAACATCTGAAAATGTGTGCAGTTTTATCACAACATTAATTTACTTCTTCTGCTCAGTTTACATATTAAAACCTTTTCCGTTTCTATAAAAGGTAGAAATAAACCTAAAATTTGATGCTCACACAAACGAAAAGGAAGCAAATACTCTTAGGAAAACTATAATTGTTGCTATTATAACGCTATAAAACTGTATCATTATAATGTAACGATTTCATCTTCAACACAATAGAAAAAATATGCATAAAAATGATTAAATTGCGAATGATCACCAATTTTAAGTACAAAAGAGTTTAGAAATTATTCCGAACGCTCGTAATGTGAATAGCTTTTCGACCTTTTCAAACCCTAAACACCATTTCCAGCGCCGAAAACTCGATCACCTCGCCCACCCACTTCGCTTGACCCTGAAGACCTCCTCCGTCAATTGATGATTAATCAGTTTTGTGTTAAAAAATAACTATGTCACCCTTAACGCAACAAACCTTCCCGGTTTACGGGAACCGGGTACGCTCGTTTGGGACACGCGACTTGTGACAATCGCCACAACCGCTTGACCCTAATTTGGGACCACCGATCCCCGGGAGCGGGAAGCAGCAAACAGGGGCGACACAAAATTACTGCAACATATGCATAATTAATCATGTGCATGAGACACCGGACCGTCGCGAGTGCGCGAGGATGGGCACAATGACACTCTTTATGGCGCACGTGTGGCTCGCGCACTTCCACCCTACCGGGGGGAGGGGGGAGTGGGAACGCGGGTAACGCGAATTTGTCCGCCCGCTTGCGAGGTGAGGCTTGGTGCCTTTTCTTTCGCCCCGAAGAGCCGCTCATTAGCCGTCATTAGGTGGGCTATTTAGGTATGTAAAATGTTCCCAAACGGTGCGGCTGCTCTGTTTACACTTATTAGTGGAGTTTCTGGGAAGAGTTGGAAACGAGTGCTGCTAGTCACGATCTTCACAACGATAAGTGTTGTGCCTTGTGAATCTTTCGATGGAATTGCAGATGCATTACTCATATCAGACTCACTCACAGACCCATCAGACTCATGAATCATCGAATGTTAAAAAATTTACAAAAAATCATGAATACACCAGAATTTGAAATGCTTTCTGCTAAGGAATATTGTTGCATTTATGACGCTTGCAATCAACTTTTATCCTTTCCTCCAGCTTCAAATTATCTTGACACCATCTTGTAGAGCTTTTTTTGTTTACTCACACATTTATTTCACAACGTTTAATATAATTTATAAATTGCTATCTTCGAGTCGAAAACCAACTTTGGTCTTAGCCATGCATTTGTATTTTGATTATCTGAAGATTTATTCATCTAATGCAGTTTGAATCTTAGCTAAACTGCACTATGACGCTCCGGGTGGTCCAGGATGCGAAAAAAAAGGACGAAACTGCTTAGATTCGAGATCCTTTAAAGCATTGCTTCCACAACGCACTCACCCTCCGACACCGTCCGCACCTCCAATTTGTCCGCCAGTGCCGACTTTTATATCCCTTTTTAGCACAAACACTCTAACGACCGGCCGATCGGTCCGCACGACGATCAATGGCAACTGGTAGCGCGCATAACACCCGGACGAGTGTATCCTTTCGCGTCGAACCCGGCCACCATTAGGCCGCATCATCCCATCCCCGGATCGGGGTGGACCACCCAAAACGGCGATCGCCGTTTCCATCGACACCTGCACCGAGCTGGTTTTCTTCCACCTCAGCCCTGGTGTGTGTTTCGGCGTCATAAAGCAGGCACAGGAAACACTTGAGCGAGCGAAGCACGAAACCGAAACGGAACGCCCGTAGAAAGGACACCGTGAAAACATCAAACAAGCGGGCGAAGGAAAACAAACCCGGTACCGGGGTTTTTTTTTCGGGACACTTTAAATTCCCCACGAAAAAACTCGCGCCACCACCGAACCAAACCGAACGATCGCGCACAAGTTTCGGTTCGCCTCTTTCATGGTTTCACCTGCTTCCAATGGCCGGAGACTGCGGAAACTTTCCACTTTCCAGCACGACGATGCCGAACGCCGACACGGCACGACAACGAACCGCCGGAAGGACCGCCGGAGATGGTGTTTATTTGGGCGTTTCATATGTTCGCTTTTCGCTCTCTGTGCTCTACTGGATCTTCGGCCACTCAGACACCACCCGTTGCTGGTGGACGGCACAATTGGATTTGGTAGAGTAAACACTAACTAGCCAGGTATGCGGTGAGGCGATAATTTTGTCGGAAACGAAAGGAACAACGGCGGTCGTTAGGAACCGTTTAGGAGTCTCGCAAGGAAGTTTGTTTTTTTTTCTTGCCGGGAGAGCTTTGTACGGATTGTTTATGCAGATGATTGTGATAGTGCCATTAGGTGCATAACGCATTAGAGATTGGAAACACCATCGTAAAAACGATGCGGATGTTAATGAAGTTCATGGTGAGCAAACTTCCTGTGTGAACTGAACGCTTATTGTAGAAGCTGTTTTAAGAATTTCTACAATTTTCAGCTTGCATGAATGTCGTTCATTAGGTCCGAATGGAGTAGTTTCACATGTATTTGATGCTATGTCTTGTCTTGTTTAAGCAAGTCTAATGACAGCTTAAGGCTTTAGAAGGAATAGAAAATAGTTGTAGCTTTACCTTTGTTCATGCGAAAAAACTTTGGCAAACTTTGTAGAAGTAAATTTCTTTAGAAGAATTTTTTTAAATTTAATTCATCAAATCAACATTCCTGAGATCAAAAATTTTTGTCTATTTTAGGTATGAATA
The DNA here is from genome assembly GCA_000956215.1 of Anopheles farauti No. 4. NCBI lineage: Eukaryota > Metazoa > Arthropoda > Insecta > Diptera > Culicidae > Anopheles > Anopheles farauti No. 4. Next base: position 7,429 of record JXWZ01013188.1, on the reverse strand, counting down.
ATAAAAACTCAAACATAGAACAAACTGGACAACAACACTCAAGCCATATTGTGGTTGTCGTAAATGGTTCGAAGAAAATTTGTTTATGAATAAAAATTTTGCCATTGTCGTATGCTATGCTAAAAATGTTAATTTTATAAAAATAATTAATAACGAACGAAAAAATGTCTTTTTACGTAAAAAAAACTTAACTACAAATTCGCCGGGTTTTGTCTTATTAATCATATGAGCAATGACAGTATCAAGAGCAGATTTCTTAAAGGACTTTTTCCTGTTAAGCTTGTTTTATTTGTTCAATATGTTTCCGTCTTTTTCTTTTTCGTCTTTTTTTTGTTTCCGTCCTTGTCAGATAAAATAATCGACTCAAACGGCGAATTACAAGGGGCTGCGAATTTTGATAACTGTAATGAAGCTAAGAATAAGATACATTTTTTTAAAATAAGAGCTATCGATTCATAATTTATAAATAATATTTTGATTTAATTTTACGAGCCAAATTGATTGAAAAATCATTTTTTTAATCACCCATAAACTATTGTACACATGAACACAAGAAAAAAAACCGCCCAGCCCAGTGGCTGTCTATTACCAACGTCATTATTGTAAACCACCGTCCGCGAAAAGAACACTCTTCAAATGCTTGTCCACGTACTTACCACGCCTGCCCTCCCAATTGTGAAGATATTAAAGATTTAATTCAATTTGCCTATCCACGTGTCATCATGATCGCCTAACGCGCCGGTGTTTGGGAAAAGGGTACGTAACAAAAAACACTGAAATCAAAACCAAAATAGAAAATCATTTCCCATGCAGTGCGTTGTTTTTCCTGTGCACTTGCCGCATGCTGGAGTAGGGAGGAGGGAGAGGAGGAAACGTGCCCGAGAAAGAACACGTGACCGAACAATCACAACAACCGGGCGCCTGCCACGGGTGCTAGTCGGTGGTTGAGATTTTAAAGCTCACCTAGCGTTCAGGGAACGAGAAGTGAACCCATCATGGTATGGATTAGAGCGAGGGCTTAAATCACGGCGTATCAAAGGAGACTCGTCTCCGTTAGTCACTTGAGGGCGAGTTTTTTCACTGCTTTTGTTGTTGTAAGGATGCTTTTATTTACTTACGACGATTGTACACGAAATTAATAAACTTCACGGTGTAACGAACGTATGCAAAACGATGACTAGGGGAAGTTCAAGAAATGGATGTGAAAGTGATCGGTTTGATCAACACTATCAACTACATAACAGTGTTGATGTAGTTATCATCAGTCTTTATGAGATCGTTACAAGCATCGGTTCGATTTTTCCCATCTCACGTCTAACCTTGACATTTCGCTGTTCATCCGCACACCACCCTACTCAACACCCGGTCAGACAAATATGTGTTTGACACCAAAATATTTGCTACAAACGCACACCCCGCACCGGCCAGGGTGGCTGGCTGGCTGGCCGAGCTCGCGAATCTTTAAGGTAAAGGTAATCCGGAGGCGGAGGTTTACTCGTTTGCTCGACAAACGTACACATATTTGCTCAATCACTTACAGGCGCAGGTACTTCTGTGCTTATTTGCGAATGTTATTAGAATTAAATCATGGTAGTAATTGGGTAGACCCAGCTCCCCGTCTTCATCGACACCTTGCTCGGTCGCGAGTTCCGCGAAGCGGCGAGCCGTTTCGAGCCCAGACAGAACACTCACTCGTCCTCCGGTGAGCTCATTGTGTTATTTTAAACGATAGAAAAACAGAATACGGTGTGAGAAATTAAGCTAAAGATTCGGTCTAAATCATTCACCCAAGAATGACGCCTCTTTCCCAGCAATCCATCCTTTCAAATGCAACCTTATCATCGCGCGTTGAGATAATTATCGCATAATTCGCTTGCGTGTCCAAACCCGTGGCATTTGAATCGCAACATTCGCAGAACGACCCTCGCCGATTTCTATACCAACCTTAAACTATGGGAAGTATTTTCTGAAGCATTTTCCGTGCGGTTGCGTGTGTTGCGGCTCGTGCATAAAATGAACCTGTTACCGCAATCGTCTCAATTAGGGGCGAATAGTTTTCCGTGCTGTCGTGAATTATTGCGTGGGAAATGTTTGTGGCAAGGGAACAGGTTCTATTTTGTTGCCCTCGAGAACAGGGTTGATCGGGTTTAAAAATGTTTTGTTTGTACATATTAGTGGCCGATACTATAAACCAGTATAAAAATCAAAGAAGTAAAGTTTTAACCCATTTTAGATCGTTTTTGCACTCAGAATTCTTGATTTATTTATTTACCATTTATTTCCCACATTTGTCCGGTTCGTCAAATTTAGATTCCGGCATAAGACACGATGACGTTTATTGAAAAAATGGGTGACATTTTGACATGTTGATTAGGTCCGTAAAAATAATCATAAACATGCTGTATCTTCCAGACGTTAGTTTGACTTCCCTGTTACCCTCTGCTCGTTACACTGCTTTATTGTAAAACAGGAAACAATAACGCAAGAACAATGGCCGAAAGCGAAGCTTGCCAATATCACACCGACAAATAATTCCTCTCGTGGCGCTCTGTTTGCCATCAAGGGTCTAGTCAAGCCGTGCAACCAGGGTGCCTCCCTTCCAATTGAATTCTCATGTGGCCACCGTGATCCTTACCGTACCAGCAACGAGCGATTTGTTTCCCATCCTTAACCATTTGCTTCGCTTCTTCCACACAATGCGCTGCATCCTTAAACGTTTATTAATATCATATACTCAGCAACGATGACGTGCGACCCTTCGTTCCGATTCTTTCCCGGACCGGATGAATTCTCACCCTCGCAAAATTTACTTTCCGAAATTTACCCGCCCGGTTTTCCCCGGGACGCATAACAAAAAAGGGGAAAAGTTTTATCGCTGCAGGGGCAACCAGTCGATTTGCCACGGCTACATTTATTAGCATTCGGAGCAGTCGGGTCTTTGCGGCCGGTTGCTGATTTATCGCTCCGGGGCCGACCAGGCCGTGATTGAAAGAAATTGAAGATTTTCACGTGTTTCGGGCTCGGACAATCACGGCACGGCTCATTGTGCCACGGAGAAAGATGGGAACGCTGGGGGACCTTTCACGATGGTTCTCGGTGGAGGAAGAAATGGGTGGATTAAATTAAGTATCACTGTTATTCGTTCGAGTGCGGGTTCCGTGGAGATGTTCGGTGGTACTCGGATGATCCCTTTGAAATGCCCGTTGCAGCGGGGTTCATGCTGGGTGGTATTTGTCGAGATTATTGTGGAAACTTTTGAGGCAAGGTGGTCGATTAGCAGCGTGATAACAGCGCAGGAAGGATTATTTCCACACAATATGAAAAATGTGTGTAAGTTGAAGAACGGACGTCGTTATTAATTAGAAAATCGACTGCGAAACCCTACAATTTCTGGTTATCAAAAATTTAATAACATTGTATTCACTTTTTTATTCAAATTTTAGAGCTATGATTCAGATTGTACTTACCAATATTTAAAATATCAACAAATACTTGCAGAAGAATTTCTGTTTTCCATTGTTTTGTCTTTATTTTTTATTTATTTTTACATTTTATTGATATTATACTCAAGAACCTCTTGGTTCTGAAAAAAAAAATTATCAAAATGTAGCTTTATAAAAAAATAATTTTTCATAATATTGGTGATATATTTTTTAAACAAAATGAAAAGAAATTTTGATGTGCAATTTATTCCAAAAGGAACAAAAAAAAGGAATAAAAAAAATAAATTAATTTAAAAAAAAAATAAAAAATAAAATGAATATTTGGGTTATAAAATTAGAGTACAAAGGGTTTTACTTTAACTTCAAAACACGATTCAAACCCGATCTGTTGCTCTGAAAATTTAATTATTTGCTTCAATGTTTTTATTTTTCTAAGCACAACGTTGTAATTCCATTCAATGTGAAACCGTTTAACCGTTTAATGTGAAAAAAATCTACACTAATGTTTCGAAGGAATTCTTCCGATTCGTAGTCCTTTACGTTTTTTTTTTTACTTTAATCCATTGTGATTCAATATTTCTACCCCTACCAGTTCGTAAGACAATATTTGGTAAGGTGGACTCAATATTTACAATCACATAAATAAATTTACGAATAAATCCATTTTCACTTTCTTCGGTTTTGCAAAAGAAAGTTTTAAAGAATAATTGCCATTGATGAAGCGACTTCACGCGGAGCTGCAAACGAAGAGGTTAAACGTTTCGCTGTTTGTGACAAATGGAAAACGGGACACCGAGCGGTCCTCGTGAACGATTTGCTTTCATTTCCCAGTAACGGAACAATTTCCGACCTGGGACAAACACGAACCGCTCGTCCGCTCGTCGTTGCTTTTATGCGCTTCCTGTGCGGACAACACTGCAGCGACCGTTTAGCAAAAACGTCTTAAGGTCAACCCCATGCCAATAGCCGGGTGCAACAATCGGGCCCATTGATCGGTGGACACTCCCCACAGGGTCGGTACCGGTGGAGCATAGCGCACACGGGCGCATTGTTCACTTTACTTGTCACAAACACCCAGCGTGGTGGGGTCACAACCGGTTCGCATGCTTCCGTCGCACCGGCGGAAGCAAAATTGCGAAGCGAACATAAATTAATCCCGCAACTTAACGGTCGCGATCGCCCGGCCCGGGGTGTGCGAAAGGTGCGCCGAAAGGGCACCCGAAATGAATGGATGCCATTGACCGGGATGGAGAGCGTGCAGCGTCATTCGCCGCAGCAAGACGGTAGCAGCGACAACATTCCCACCCAACCCGGACCGCCCGAACCCGCGCAGTGCGTTTGACGAATCTCCATGGGTGGTCCGGCATCCAGAACGTGGCTCCGGGTGTCTGCCACACGCTCAAATCTCAATCGAACGCATTGTTTCGCGGTTTCGGCGATCGGTGAAACAATGAACCGGTCAGAACAAGTGTTCGTCCACTTGTTCCGCATTTCACTCAAGGTGTCTCGCGCCGTATCTTGATGAATCATTTGTCCGAGGGTCCTCTCGATGCGGTGGCGCGTCTGCGATCCAGCAGGCGATCAGGCGATCAAGACGATCTTCACATTCAATCGGTGCCGCCATCAGAACACCCTAAAACACTGCCGCCGTTGCCGCCTGCGCTGCTTCCAACCCGCGAGGCTTTCGTACAACCCAGACCCAAAGCCGTGGCCGTTTATCTCACGTACGTTTTAATGGCCATCCACAGCAACAACTAACGCCACCCGTACATACCCTCGCCGCCCGCCACGGCCCCAAACACGGTCGAACAAAAAGGCAATAAAACGTTCTAGCCATATCGCGTGGTGCTGTTTTTTTCTTTCCTCTCTCCCTCTCTCGGGCTCCCTCGCCTTGTGTTATTTCGCTTCGAATAAATTCACACCCATCGCTTCGGTGGGAAGGTTGGGCGCTTCCCAAAACCGAGCGGATTGGAAGGCCCGTCGCCCGGGGAGGTCCGCGGTGGTACCTTTGCGGATTGCAATCAATGACCAAACCGACCGACCGACGGCCGACGTGAAACGACGCACCTCGTCGCGGACGGAAATATTCCTTTTTAACAATCACATGTTAATTAAATTTGATAAACCCGTACACGCACTGACTGTAATGTCCATCGAGGGTGAAAACGAAGGGCGATGGGCGGCGGCTCCATGCCCGGGCCGGTTGATGAGTAGGTCACGGAAGCTGGGAAAGACTGGCCCCGCTCGTTTCGGGTGGTGTGAGTGAAAAGGATCGGAGTGTTTTTTTTTTTCGTGTACTGCAACATTAAGAGAAAAAAAAACTACCCAACGGAACCGAAAAGGAACCAGGCCATCGTGCCATTGTCCTGCCTTCAATTTCATGCACCCGTGCCCGTCGGTTATAATGCTGCTAAGTGGTATTTCGAAAAACCTTTACTTCACTTAACTTTCGGCCTTTAAGCGACCATCTTTCCGGTGGTGGCAAGTTCGATTATGAAACAAAACCAGCGCCAAACGATTCGTCTAGCAAGTGGACAATGAGGCGAGCAATCTTTAAAGCAAAATGTACAAATAAAAACAACACAATCGAACAAGCTTCCTCCGAGCGGGAGTCACCCGTGACCGTGCAAGTGGAAAAAAAAGTGCGGAAGAGATTAATGCTACTTTACCAAACAACAGACGGGAAGGAAATCTCAAGCACCAGCCGACCAGCCGTCTGAAAAGGTTGAATGGGAAAGAAAAGAAACAACCGGCCTAACCGCATTTTCCAGCCCATTGAGTCAACGACCGGGACCGGTGGCCGTACGGCCAGGCTTGTTGTTATCCTTTTTGGCGGAAGGAACCGCCACCGCCACCGAGACAAAGCCGAACCGACCGTCCGTGCCACCGGTCGGTCAGATCCTTCCCACGTTTGCACACACGAACGGGCGGCAAGCGAAAAAAAAATCTCCCCTTCCCCGATCGCTTATAAGCCGCCGTTCCGTTCAGGATGCTGCGTTCCGGTAGAACGGGGAGAAGAGCCCAAGGAGAAACGAATCTCAATCAACAGAAAATACGGCTACTTTATTATTCATTATGCACAAGCGCGCAGAGCATCCGGCGGTAGACGGGACGGGACGCGCCTTCACCGCACGCTCCACAGGTGGCTTTGGCGGAACCGGCTGGCCGAAGACGTCGTACGGTTCGGTGACAAACGGAAGACATGCCCATGCCAGGAACGCCGGCGGGGTGAACGACGAGGATATAAGGGACGAAAAAGTTCCGCCCGGAACTTTGCTCCGAGGCTCGCCCGATTGGATTGTCTATTGTTCTACTTTCCTATGCATGACCGAAACCGTCGCTATTATATCCGGCGAACGGGTGGTTTGCCCACGCGTTCGACTTATGTTGAATAGATCCTTGAGTACCTGAAGTGTGTCAATATCATTATCGTGTATAATCCTTTGAATAGGTACACTAATATGCTGCCGCTGCTGCTGCTGCTGCTGCTGCTGTGGAAAGGTTCACCTAATGATCTTATCCGCTCATATTCTTCATTCCAAATGAAGAATGCACATTCTAATTTGAAGGATTGGAACGATATTTGCTGCAATAAATATTCATTAAAAGAGTTATTAAGATTTCTTTCTGTCACGTTCTTTTCTGGACAAAAGCAGGACGTAATAAAAATGTAAAGTTATTTTTTTTTTTAAAAAGTCACCATGAAATACCGTGTGTCTTTTATTAAAACCTTTCGTTTGAATGAGAAAATAGTAAAATTATTGAGCACTTTTTGCACTTCACTCCACACCATCACGCTCCAAAACCGCCCCCCCGGTTTTCGCGTGCGGACGGGTTTAATTTGTTTACCCTGTACCTCCGCCGGCCAAGCAAAACACGCCCGGAACCGTAGGCGTAGGTGCAGGCTTCGATAAATAAAATCTTCTCCATCATCTTCACCAATCCGTAAGTACCGGCGGGATGTATGATGTCACTCCTGTTCGGCC
>JXWZ01013181.1:0-46617 GCA_000956215.1 Anopheles farauti No. 4 | reverse complement strand
GTATTCTGCATGCCAGGGTAGATGATCGTGGGACTTATCGTTGGGTTATCGTAATAAGATACGGTGGTATGCAGGTAGGCAGCGCAAGAATGTGCCGGCGTAGTGTCTGGTGTATTCTGCATGCCACGGTAGATGATCGTAAGAAGATACGGCAGCAGGTAGGCAGCGTCTGGTCAGCGTCTACATGAACCGACATGCTGTTGGGTAATGACTCATAACTATATGTCATTTAAAAATTATACTAATATTCTGACATACCATACCTAATACAAGATATATTAAATTATTATACACCTTTTTCAAACAACAATATCAATAGCAATTGAAGACAGTGATCCTTCTAGAAATCTCCTAGTGAGTTTATTGCGTTGGATGATTTATTATCCATAATTTATCTCAAAGCTCTACTGTTAATTACTGAGAGATAAAGCATCATACTTTGAATGCTTTATGATAAAACTAACTACGACGTCCCTTAACAAGTAAATAGTCTCAATTAATAAATTCAAAATCTAATGAACACAGAAAACAGCACATACAGTTAGTTAATATTTGAAAAATTACTCACGACACATTTCGGTTTGGTAATAAAAAAATTGCGTAAAGCAATCTAGCTAATGGCCTACGACCAATTTGATATCCGTTTCACAATATTTTGCTGTGACCATCCATTCGCATACATCTCCACAAGCAGTGCGACCACAACGTGATGTTTTCTCCGGGGTCAATTCTCCATTCTTCGCTTTACCGAATCCCATCGCTATGGTGGACGCTTGCGTTTGCAGCCCAGCTCAATTGCACGACTTTTCATTGAAACAGAAACCAAAGTGGAACCTCATCTTTATGCTGGTTGAGTATGCACCAGCGATAAACTATACGTGCTCAGCATGAGTGCGTCACCGTGCTGGAATTGCGTGCATGTATGTGTGTGTGTGTATGTGTGTGTTTGTACTCGTTCGCGTGCTGCCCATGCAGCCACAGTCCATCCGGTCAACATCTCCCCAACCCCAGCTCCTGCATACATAGGTGATCCACTTCCACCACCGTCAAACGCTCCTCGACTTTTTCAGCTTTTCGTTTTCCCAAACACCAAACAACTTCCGGCGTTCTCTTCGAGCCGGGGGGCGATTTGGTGTCAGCCATTCTTGTTATTACCATTGTTATTACGTTCCACTGTCTCCAAGAGACGGTTCGCAGTGCAGATTACGATGACGACGCCGTCTGACAAGTAGCACACCCTTGCCAAGCCTCGGGATGCTACGCTCGACAGAATAGCCAACCTAAAACGCCGGAGAGAAATAAGTGTTTTACTGTATCGCTTGTGGCAGCTATGGAAAAAAACCGTGAATAAACGATTCATACACCACATCGTAAACGAAGCCGTTCTGCATGTAGCTAAGCGGGATTCGTGCTTTGTACTGGTTATTGTTGCTAGCTAGGATCATTCAGCCCGTTGCAACGCCTTTAATTTTATCTCCTGCAAGACCCACCGATTGGATGGAGGAGCCGGCAGAAGCCAGAGATTGCACACAGCCTCACATGATGAATGTGATACCATTTCCGGAGACGTAAAAATCCCTCGTTCTATATAGCGTCTTCAAGCGATTGCCACACAGCGACTGTCTGTAATGTCAAATTAAATGAATAGTTAGAAGTTACCAGACCATGTTTTATGTTGGAAACACTGATTGACATTTGTAATAACATCGAGGAATACTCTATTAGGTATTAAGTTGATAAAAGTGGATTGCCACCCTTCATAGGCATCGCTTTTTAAGCTGAGTTGAGTTTTATATACACTCGAATTTATTCTCTGTCCCTAATAAACAACCTATATCAAATCATGCAAGCAAAATAATACGATTGGCCTGTTTTGAAACAAAATACTATCTTCTCCTATTTGCCTACATCAATCATGCAGCAACCGGTTTCGTTCTTTCAAACCAAACATCACCAACGTTCTACTAAAGCGATACCATATCTGAAACGTCCCAAAAACTGTCCACGTCGGCACTCTTCTCTAACAACACACGCGGACTTCCTGTTTGGATTTCATTAGACTGAAACAACAAACATCAGCCAACATTTCGCGTACCGGTGCACGCACTGCAGACCGGAATCAATTTCGTAGATGTTAATAAGTGGTAGTTGCTCGGCGCACTGCGCATGGTGTCATTAGATATCGAAGATGAAGTATTTTTCCAATCTTTTGGCACGGCACAGTTTGCTATGATGAGCCCTTTCTAATCGCACCCGGGCAGGACGAAAAACTTTTCCCACTCATGGCCTACCCGATGGAAGCGTGATGAGTTTTGTATCCTGATTTATACGGGAGAGAAGCACCGGTTGTCCCTGATGCGAGGTGCAAAATGAATCGTACATCCCAACGCCCGACTAGTTAGCACTGACTCTGACAGCTTAGCTTTCCTTTTCATAAACTAGGACCATGTTCAACACGTCATCCCCAAGGTATCCCCGGTGGCAAGCAATTGAAAATTCCCTATTATACTCAAATTGAATTTAGTTAGTTTTTTGGGAGAGACTTCCTTCATTTCGACCCCACCGGCAGCATCTTGTGTGCCGGAGCGACCTCCGTACGCGATATGCATGAAAATGCCACCTTGCGTCAACCGTACGTCCTATCGGACCGGTTGCAGTTGGTGCAAGCTCAGTAAAATACGATTCGCACAAACAGACACACTCACTCACACACCTCAACCAGCGTGGAGCATGAGATGTGTTGCTATTTTTACCCTGCTTGTTTCTAGTCACCCTTCGGTGTTTCTCCTTCCGCGCCGCAAATGTCATCGTTGCGAGGAATGACATACAGGTTATGGGTGAAGCATTTTTACTCACTCTCACCGCTCACCACTTCCCTTCCCGACACGGAAGCTGTGCACCGTAAGCTTCAATAGAAGTTCCTATTGCAGTGATTTCTATTCATGAGCAGAGAAACCATTTCATTTGCACTCGAAAACGTTTCCCTGTTTCGCCCACCACCGCAGACAGGGTTTCCCTGTGCAGAAGGAAAATAACATTTTGGTCCTATTTTCAATACCATTCCGTCACGGTTGCCAGCTGCACAGGAGCGGCAGCTACCCTAAACGCGGATGGTGCGGAGGAATTCAATATCACAAAGACACCTTCCATCCCGTTCCGGTGCACTTCTTCAGCACCGCCAAAAATGGCGTCCAAGACAGCGGGTGGGAAGTTGGCCAGCAGGCGTGTTAGCAGGCCACTCTCTGCATTATGCTGCTCCCGACACGAGCGAGCGAACGAGCGAGGCGTTGGTATTATTGCACCCTACCACGTCCCGAAACCGGACGATGATGTGGACGGCGGTGCCTTGTGTTGTAATTGTAAATATCACGAAAATATTTTTCCTCATGATTTGCATACATAATATGCAGGGAGAAGCAGTGACACCGTAGTCGACTGCGCAAGAAGCGCTGTACCCAAACGGATAGGATATAACTTTCGCCGAACTTCAGCTCATGGAACCGAACGCGGGATAAAAAGGAACGCTAAGGTGTATTCCAAAGGTCAGCCACTAAACGATGCACGGTTTCGGTTTCGGTAGATAAGGGTAAATGGGTTGTACTGAATCTCTGACTTCATCTCTATCCATTATTTTGGGAACGGTTGCGCGTGAAATCACATTACCGCGCGAGCATATGACGTTGTTTTTGTTTGCTCTGACGACGAAACTTAATTTAGTTTGATTGCTTGTCCCAAAACAAACTCATAACCAAATGCCTAATGGTAGAAAAAAAACAATGTACTAAAAATGAATTATTTCTCAATATAATCGAAAGAATTCTTACACAATAGTTTTTTAAATGTTTCGCTCATCGTTTCTGGATCATCGAGATTTAATGACTTCATTAAATTTACATCTCCCATTTTGTAAGCCAACAGTAAACAATATGGTGCATTCTTAATACATTTCTAAATAACTTTTTGTTGCGTCGAAACGTTTATTTCTCTGACTTGAATGGTGTGGAAAGAAAACTATCCAACGCGCGTTGGTTCACATGACAAAAAAAGCACATTCGGGTTGCAATTTAGCGCACATGTTGTATTTCCTAATTATGCTGATATTTAGTGCATGCTGTTGCGAAAAATGCAACAAAAAGCATATATAAATTTAGCATTAAACAATTTTGGTGCATGCTCTTTACGAAGAAAAAAAACTGTGCTTTTTTTGTGCGCGTATACCTAAATGTATTTTTACTATCGGATTGTTCGTTTTTTAGCGAACAGGGCGGAACTTTTTTTTCGGCATTAAGACGACTTGAAAGATAAACGATTGATTTTGGGTAATTTTAAACATCTGCTAAAATTTCGTCCGATCACTAGTTAGTCTTTCGTTAAATACGAGTATAGATAAAGTCTGGATCACGGATGCTTTATTCCTTATCTTTTTTCGTTACACAGTGATGTAACTGTTATTGTTGACACGGATAGTGTTGTTAAAATGGCTACTAGATTTGCATGTAAATTTCAACACTGTTCTTGACTGCGATTGATTCAATTTTTTGATAGTCAAGACACCGAGAAGTGAAAAAAATTTGACCATTATCAATAACGATGAAATCAGTTTGGCACAAGATTTCATACCATGAGTTTCTTGGGAAACTTCATGATTAGGGAAAAGCAACAATATTTACTGCACATCGCTTTGTTTATCGTGAAGGAAATGATATTTTATTCCTTTATTTCTTACATTTTAAATGGGAATTACAAACAGTGCTAATAGAAGCATGTTTATGTTTACCGCGTTTGCCTATATTACATACCCCGTGACCGGACAAGGATTGCCTGTGTATCATATTTTTACAACGTAAAGTGTATATGTAATATAAGTTTATAGTTGCATCCTTGCGATGAGTAAACCCTTTGAACCGAAACCTTAATTTGGTTTACTTAAGGTATCACATTCATATCGAGAATATATGGTTTGTAAACAAAAACCGCAGACTTTTCTGGGTCATTCGGGAACACAAACATCTATCGAAAAATCGGCGCATCATTCTCACCCTCATAAATCACTGCACTGCGACGTCTGAGCCTAAGTTTATTCCATACAGTCCTGACAGCAGCGGCTCTGACAAATATATGCAAAACGCAGCATAATGTAAATTGATTGATTGAATCTATTTCCGCCAGATTTATTTGCCTTGCTCAAGGCAGGATCGTAGTATCCATTTTGCTACACAAACGCTTACATCATTCACGCCGGTTTGAGCCCCCGAAGTAAACAACGGTGAACCCATAGATACCGGCTGATAAAGTGTTTCGGCAGCGTTTGGCGCTCGATGCTTCTCAGTACATTCCGCATGGCGTTGCTAACCTTCGAAAACGGTTAAACGCTTCGCTACTTCCGTACATTCACTCTCGAATCATCCTGCTCTTGAACTAACGTTTTTGATGCAAACCTGCGAGTCAATTTGTCGATCAGCTGGATCGCGTGCCGAACGGTATCAGAACGGAAACGAACGACCCACCCTGTGTGGTGATGGCTCCGTTCGGAAACTATATCCGATGGGATTTTCGTCAAATTGTTAGCACTTTTGTTGATTGATGATAATAATTTGACAGGCTCAGGATATTTCGGGGAGAAACAGAACTTTTATTGATAAAGCTTACTTTGGATGTACCATGGATGATGTACTAATGAAAACTGTTGGCGTCACATGCCAAAAATTCTGTTATAATTTACATTAATCTGAGGTGCGATTCTTATAATTCATTTATAGATAATATTTATTATTCTGTTTAGATAGCGAAATGACTATCTTTCTATGGAATATAAACCACAATACACCTTCGCGACATTATAAAGACGCCAAACACTAACAAAAGGAGCCCACTTTATACAAAAGAGCTATCCGACACTGTCGTACTTTACTGTCGCGTACACCGTTGTTCCTTACAGTGTATCAATCCTCTTCAAATCGTCACTCCATCGAGATAACACCCTTTGTTTTCTACAGTACATCTGCACAAGTATCAAGCCAGAAGTGTTGTGCTCACTTTAAAAATGTGAGCCGGATAAAAGAGAGTTTGACAGAATGGAGGGTTTCATCAATCAATCCACCTGTATAAAAGGCTTGTTTGCAGAGCAACAAAGGGTTTTCGTGAAACAAAGGATTTAAGTTCAAATAGAACAAATGCGACAAGTTGTCATCTTATAACTTATCGTAATATGTACTATACAGTGTTTTTTTTAAGTAAAATATATTTCTATACTCTCTGATGTATCTATATTCTTGATACCAACAACGTTAAATTGTGTGCATTTTATTATCATAATATTATACAAAATGAATGCTATACAAAACGAAACCGTAAATATAAAAACTCTGTAAGAACTGTGATTTAGATTTAACAATAAAAATTTAAAGTCCATGAAACCACACACATATTAAATAATATGTTTGATGATTAAAAATTATCTCAAGAAAGCAATGGCAATTTTAAAAAAATCTCTTTTTTTAATACCTTTCATGAATGGAGAAAACTCAACAAAACCTTTGATTTCGGTTTTCACGTCTTAACAATCGCTCTCAACGAAGAGGGGAAAGGTAATGAAGAGAGATTGCATTAAAACGATGGACCTTAGCATCTGATTGGTAACTCTATAAACCCTAAATTCAATTACTTCCGGTCTTTCAGTGCCAAACTCCAGTACTCAAAGCGTTAAAAGCTGTCACTGAGCTGTGATGGGATGACAATCGCAAGCATAAGTGTTATGCCAAGTCATTTACTCAATAGCTCACCCCTTTAACTGGTTTCTATCGAACGTTTTTCGCAGAAAGTCTTTAATATCCATCTAAATTATCTCATCTTTCTTTAGTTTTAGAGCAATATCGTAACAAAAGATAGTCGACAAATGTTTTTGAAGAATTTATTCCTCGAATCCAATCTTTTTATTAACACCTTCAATGTAACTCACTGCAAAGTGTTTACTTTAAATATATACTTTGGTAGCCAATAAAGCTTTGGAACAATTCAACGAATTTGGAATAAATAATAAGAAAGCAGTTAAAACACAACAAAATACATTTTTAAAACAACATTAAAATGTGTTAATTTTGAACATTTTCAAAAAGTTGAACAGTTTTTTTCCATTTGTTTTTATTTTATTTCATTATAGAATTTACGGCATTTTTTTCCATTTTCAAATAGCGAATAAAATTATCAAGATATTTCACAGCTAATCTGCTTTAATCAAAATAGGACTTTATTGTTTAGTTTAAGCTTAAAATAAAATATAATTTGTAGGAAAAAAGAATCTTTCTCGCGTTTAAAAATTCCCTGTCTTGAGTTATGGTGTATGGTTGACATTCGTTATGCTAGAGCCTTTTGCTACTCAAACATTCTGGAAATTCGATTCGATCTTGATTTGATAAGATGGCTCCATAATCTAAAAATGTATGGACACAAAGTTAATCGATCGTCAAACATACTTAGCATCTAAAATGGTATGTGACTTGTAAGTTGTGTGCTTTGATTGTCTACTGATAAAGCATAACCCTCACGGAACGAAAGATCCTTAACCATTTAAACTACGCTTGACAAACAATCGACCTCATTCATTTCTGGTCCTTCGGCTTCTTTATCTGTTGGGCCAACATTGACCCGAAAGATGATAGCTTCCCGGGATGGTCGGCGCAAAAAGACGGTATCGTCTTCATCGCTAGTTTTTTTTTGTTCCATTCGGCTACCGTACAGAAGAGATAATTCCCGAAGCTAGTGCAATTTCGTTGAAACGATGAGGAACGTGAAAAGCGACAAATTGGAAATGCATTTGCGCGTCCATCGCTCTTTGCAAATCCTTTCAAGCAGGTCATCGACGAAGGAAAGAACAAGGTCCTATTAGTGTGAGGCGTTGAGCGAATGGGCCAAACATTGGCGCTACCAAACGGTTCGTGCTCGAACACAATAACACCCCGTCTGAAACAAGTCCCGTAGATCTTCAGTCCATTCAATCTAATAGGAAAAGACAAACAAACATGCGGCAATTCCATCAGATTGAGGAAACCGTTTCACAGCTTACCACGATAGACATGCTCCGAAACGGTGGTGCTAGCCATGCCACAGGAAAAGTCCCCAGCTTATCATACCCTTGCTTGAAATTGAAATTTCCCTAAATCCGTGAAGAACTGTACGAGCTCAAAAAAGCGCCTAGAATCGATGATAAAATAGGCCTGCAAAGATCTGAAGCTTAAGGATTGGTGCCGAACGGACGTTCCCACCAAGTGCACATAAGGCAGTAAAAAGATACCACAAACGATAATTTGAAAGCAATTAAGTGAGCCGATTCAATTTCGATTCCACAATAATGCGAAAAAAAAATCTTTGCAACGCTTTTAAATTGTTCAGTACCTGAAATACATGATTTCTCATTTCATTGTCATAATGGAGAGAAATATCACAAATCCTGGTGAGCAGTATTGTACATCTAACGCACATCCTTGAATAAGACTCAGCTAAAAAACAATTCCATGTTCATAGGCCAAAAATAAATCAACATACAGAACTACTTATCGTTAATAAAACATTTAAAACATCAGGTAGCAAAAAGAGAGACAATAACAAAATGAACACAAATAAAGAAAAGATTTTACTTCATCTTAAGAAGTTATATGCAGATATCAAATGAGAACATTAACATTTGAGTACCAAGTCTTGAAGATTTTGGATATCTTTACAAAAATAACCTGAAGCCAGAATTGAGAGATCCTTTGGATCTACTCATACTCACAACGAAACCGAAAAGTACAATAAGTACCCAAACAATTGTTTAAACCGATAAGAGTACAAAGCTTCTAAAAAAAAAACAATAATTATCATACATTATAATTATTGTCGTACCTATGATACTCAAAGTAAGTACAGAGAATACCACCCACTAACAGTACGGCAAGGCCAACCATTAAACCAATAACAGCAAACCCTGCAGGGAAGCTGCCATATTTAATCGGTTATCGGAGTGTACTGTATCTGCCTCAGGATGATATTGGAAAAAACAACAAATAAATCCTTCAACCATGTACCTTTTTCCGCATGACAACAGACCGGTCTCACTCACTCAGCAGACAATGAAAATCATCATGTAGAGTCATTAATGTGCAACACTGCGCGATGCCGGTTGGATTCCTTTTTTCCGTTTTTTTTTATCCCCTAACGGCAAACATTGCCTCCCAACCCGATTCGCAATCATGCATGCTGTCGTGCCGCTGTCGATTTGGCATAAATACTTTGTTTTCGAGCATTATTTATAGAACGAATGTTTTGGATTAAATTTGTGTTAATTTATTAATTCCTCCAGCAGAATCGGATAAAAAACCCAATCATGCAGTGAGAAAAATTGACTTTCGATTGAGGGCAGGGAGCGCAATCGACGGTGTGACCTTTCCGGAGGCTGCTATACTGATTGGGTGAGAAATGTTTTCGAATTAAACTGGAGGAGATGGAAGTACCACAAAAAAAACATCCCCGGCTGCTTGCACGAAAAAAGTAACATCAGCTTTATCCACTGTATACTGAACCTTAACCGAACAAACGCATGAAAAACTGTGTTCGACCGATATAAAATGGAAACCAAATTCGCCTAGGACTGAGAGGCGATAAAAAAGCGATGCAGTGAAAACACCATACCGTATACAAATGTCAATCGCGTGCAGCATAAAGCATCATTCATAAAAATGTATAAATCACACAAACCCGACCGAAAAACCGATCCAAAACCAAAGGGGACAGAGCAAAAAAAAATCAGTGCAAAGTGTGTAAATGCGACAGATTATTGAACAGGATAATTTACACAGCGTGTTGCTGCGCTACGCACGCTGCAGATTCACGCAGTTCGCAGACTAAAATCAGATATAAATAACCAGCAACTACAAAAAAAAACACATTCAACCCCCACGAGCATATCAAACTTCGCGTAACACTTCATAAAAAGACACGGATAAGTGATTACGGGACAGCACCAATGTGGACAGGATTCATGTTTCTGAAGGGGGTCTCCAACACTCACGGGGAGCATGATTTACGAGGACATGATCTACCGAAGCATAGGCCTGAAATTATTATCCGCAGTAAGCAGTAGGCATGGACGGTTTATCCAATTCATCAAGTCATTCTACCATTGTCCAAATTGGTTTAAACTGTTACATGCATTTTTTGTTTCTGATTCTGATTCTTACAATCAGTTTTGTTACGAACAAAAACAAATGCCTAAACCAAACAAAAACAGGTTTCCAGTGTTTCATATCATGATAGGATAAGTCCCGGCTTTGCTCTATAAACAGCAACATCGGGTGCTTGATGTTAAAAAAAACATTATCTTTTCTATAGTTTAAAAATATTCACATTCGTTTATATATCCAATTTATCGGAAATGGTTGTCCAATCCAATGAACAAACGTAACATTTTTCATTAAAAATGTACTTTATTCCCTAACCAACTGTGGTTTTATGATAAAGAATTCCAGGAAAATAATTTTGTTAAATGTAACTAACGACTCCATAACGTCAAACCCATAACTTCAATCATTTTACTCGACACTGATATGGCTTTTTGGTAGGATCCGCCTTTTACAACTAGGAAAAAATACGAAATCCTAGAATTTCGTCCATTTCGTCTACGTCCAAATAATTTAGGGTTCAAAAGCTTTGGTTTTAATGTTAGAGCAGTGCAGATAATGGGCAGTACCCTAGAGGGTCAAATCTTCAGATTAAGCCAAGAAAATTTTCATAAAAGTCTCCGGTGAATGCGTTTTAAATCAACTAAGGTGTATAGTACTAGTTAAAATCATGATACAACATTATCTATTGGTAGTTACGCTGAGTAAACAGAACAATTATTTTATCATAACTCTTCTGTACTTAGTTTTATTTGCGAATTGCGTATCGGCCAGACCCGGTTCCTGAACATTAGGTGCGTGTCAACTTTGCACTTATTGTAGACCGCACTGTAGTAAATCAGTGGCTGCGTACTTTCTTAACAGCGCATTAAGGGAGCCATCTACTTCGGCACCACACAACTATATTATACGTTTAGAACCCATGTTCGTGGGCAAAATATAATGTTGCCCATGTGCATTTCCCTGTCTTCCGAGCAGTTGTATTTCCGATTCTAACATTTTTCTGCATTTATTACTCCAGCATTCAAGTTAATTCTGGGTCAATTGCGACGATCACGCCGTGTGATAACCTACGCTTGTCCTTCGCTTCGTACGGTTTTACGGCCGTTCCGAATTGTGTTTGTTCGTTTAGACCAGCAACGACGGTTCCATGCAATCAAATTACGAGAATGGCAACAAACCAAGTCAAACCTACATTTAAATCTTAAAGTGATAAAAATAATATACCTGTAATCTACTATCTACCTGTTATTTCACATGACTCTTTTTTATCATTCGCTTGAAACTATGATTTCAAAGCTATTAGCATATTAATTATGACTTCTTCAGCTGAAACCTCAAAAAACATACTACTATGTATTAAATGTAGTTATTTTTCAGCGTTTTTATAACAATCAATTTACATTTGTAAAGGACATTTCATTTACAATTTACAAAACCTAATTTCTCGCAACTTTGAAAAACGATAAATAAAGCTCCTAAGGTAATGAAACCGCATACACCAAGATTTTTTATGTGTAGTAACGATAAATGAACCGCGATCATCAAATGCCTAAAGCGCTTGATGAGCCTTTGACATCCTTAAGCATCCGACCTCTCATCGCAAGAACGCACCATTTCCGTATCTGGTCTGTATTTCATATTGTGTTTCGCGGTAAGCCATTTATCACAGGCATCGCGCAACCTTCATGGAAATAGATGCAACGTATCTTCACCTACGTTGGTGGCATAATTTCGCTGAACTCTTCCCATCAGCTCATCTATGACCAGCTTGCGTCAAATGTACACCATCTGCTGGGAGGGCAAACATTAGGCATGAATATGAATAAGCGCGCAGCATTTCCATAAGCATGAGCACCTCGTGCATCCCGACGATGGCGGTTACTGTTTCTGACGGTTTCGTACGCGATGCGATTGGCTGTTGCTCTTCCACCATCTTCTCCTATTATCATCATCATCATCATCATCATCATAAACATTGCCCTCGTATAGACATGTAAATAAAAGTAGTATGAAATACTTCGCTCCTTCCAAGGTTCGCTCCGCTTCCTTCCAACTGAATCCAAGGTGTGTGCAAGACGAAGTAATACCTATTTCATCAGAATGCTAAGCACATTTGGCATGAATTATATAAAATAAGATAAATTGACACCTAAGCGCAAGCATTCGTCACGAGTGGCAATAATCATGCGTAATGAAAGGAATAAACAAAATCTTCCTTCAATCAAGATGACAATTGGAATCCCCGGTCATAGTAGACCGATGTCTAAAAACAGATAAATTGTTATCATAATAAAAACACGATAAAACAAGCTGCGTTCAAAAAAATATAATTTCGTTACAAATTATTTATCCTACAATTTTATTTGCGTTCAAAACGAGTCATTGATAAAATAATGAACAAATAACCATCTAAAAAATATCATTTAATGCTTAATTTATGTTGTCATTTTTCTGGTAAGAAATATAGTTTTTTAGAAACTGCCTGGTCGTATCGCTTTAGTACTATAAATATGTTACTGAATAATTAGTTATGAAAAGTATCCGTATGCGCAGCAGTATAATTTGGAAGAATTAAAATAATGTTATAAAAGATTAACATTAATCATTTTTTCAACTGGCAAAATGGTTAGACATGGTATTTTGATTTTGTCCTGTAAAAGAGGTAGCAATACTGAACTTTAAAAGCTGTCAACTACAGCATAAATTGCCCCTTTCATAAAATTTACTTGGAATAGCATGCTGATAAGCAAACTTCTAGCACGTTTGCATAATACAATCAACAATTTTCGAACCGAACATTCATTCGCACATTTTTAGCTCGCCTAGAACGCTTAGATACCTAGATATAGTAAAACCGTCCTTCCCTTCGGAATCGAAGATTTCAGCACTGCAGACAGAGAACACCATATGAAGTCTCTTATTTTGAAGGAATGAAAAAGTACTAAGAATTAGCATAACAAGTTCCATCCGTTCAAATCATCGCCCTTCTACGTACACCATACCGTTCGCCTGCAATTGGGAGGATTTCTGTAGAATCGCGACTGGGGAAAAAGTTGGCCGTCACGTGTCAATCGGGTGATGAAGAAGCGTCGCCAAAACGCGAGACGAAATGCAAGGAGTGATTCACACAACCAATCAAAATGTTAATCCTTCATTTTTTTTACATCATGCACTAAGCACAAACATAGCAACGCGGTCGCCAATCTTTTATTATATTAAAAGTTGTCTATACAAGTTCACTTGTTAATGCATACCGAATGGAATTTGGAAACGAACCGTCAAATTTAGCATATGATATCTGTGGTATCAATAGCTTCAACCAGCGAATCGACATAAACTTCTAGACACAAAGTTATGACACATTCTTTAACAATTTTTAATCATAACATTAATTATTTTAGGCAATGAAATAAATGTGTTAAAGGTTTTTAAAAAAGATCAGATTATTAACCACACGATTGTTAATCCATGAGATAAAAATGTAAAAGTTGATGAGCTGTTTAAATGTGATAAATACTCGGTTTCAAGTAAGAAAACATTACTAAAATATGGAATTTTTTTTCGTTAAAGTAAGGCCTGCAACATTTGTGGAGACTGTATGGTTTTAATTAACTTCAAATCTAAGCAAGAACACAAGTTAAATAAAACAAACAAGAAATCGTAATGGCACCAAAACAAAACAACTTGCGTATCGTTTTTCTATTTCGCAAATAATAACCCTCCTCAAATAAAAAGTCTGATGGCGGCTCAAATGATCACTGTGTATTGCTTATACAGCATTCGGGATTATTCGATGGCAGTACGGGCCGCTATCGAATGCATTTTATATTTACAATCACAAATTACAACCAAGAACTGAAATAATGTTTTTATAAATGCTTTTGAGAATTCTTGAAGCAATTGTTTCAAAGAAAACAAATTAAATGGAATCAATTAATTAACAATCCTCAACTCGACACACACGAAAATAATTAACGTACGATTCAAACTCAACGGTCAGGCAAAACCGACTCTGAAACTGCAAGTCATAAACACAGGAATTTCCAAATTCCAACACTGATCTACACCAAACGTATTTGACAGTATGCGGATTTTGGTGCCATTCCTGTTTTAAAGAAATGCCATTTTAACAGTCGGGTTTATAGACACATTTATGTTTCGTTTATTGCAATTCAATCGAAATAAATATCAAACAATATTCTGTTGTATTTGTATTTTCATTTTGTTTTATTCAACGTAAATAATGTTACACTGCACCAGACCCAGAGCACAAGAGCAGCAGCGTACTGTCAAATTTGCATTGTGTATGACACATTAACCGTTATATGAAAGAAAAAGAAGAAAACACTTTTTGCGCTTTTCTCAAACACTCAATAAAGAAGCTACGTGCGTCTGCTTCAGTAATGTAATATTAAGTGTGCCTAACAGCTATCAAAAGATTATATTAATCTATCTAAAGAAATAATAGTACTTGTTGGTGAGAGTGAAAAAATTAATTGTCGTTGATTTACCGGAAATCCTATTTTATATCAGAACTTGTTCCGAGCTTCTGTCACTAGTGTCTTGATTAATCCGTTATTTAACCGACATGTATTGTTGTTTTCTTCTATGAACAGAGTATAAGCTATCCTCAAAGTAGACTGTATCGATCACGAGTGTTTTCTGTGTAAATCCACCTGTTCTGTTCCAAATCCAAATATTCTCCATATTCCATAAGCCAACGTCGCCATCGCTTGAGCGTCCGTACAAAATGGCATCTGCCCGCGCTTTTGGGCTGTTCAACAACCAAAACCGAGTTAATGGAAACCATATTGTAGGCAGTAAGTATTTCAACTTAGAAACAATCCATTGCTTTGGATCTATTTTTAAATGTCTTTCGTTTTAGAAAATATGCAATCGCTAAAAACCGGCGAAACGCGGTTGTCTGCCGCGTTCGCTTTGAAGGATCTCACCAACAACAACAAAGCACAGCGTATGAGCGTGCATCAAGGAGCAGGGAAGGATAAAAGTGCCGTATGCAAGTCGGAAAAGCAGCTGAAGGACACTACTAAAAACATAATGCAAAAAATTAGCTTGAACAGTGAAAAACCGGCACCTCACAAACCAGCGGTACACGCACCGTTCGATCTTTTCTCACCACAAGACGCCGAATTTGGCTGGGGACAGGCGGCTTGCCTGCGAGATGATCTTTTCGAACAGATGGTCGGTTTTCACGGAGTACCGTGCGAGATCGAACGCAAGCCACTATCGCCAGCACCAGTTCAAGATTTGGAGGATCTGCCGGATCTGGACGCAGGGTTCGACGATTACGTACGACCAGCGAATGATCATCGATTTGGTGCCACTAAATTGATGGATCTTCCGGACGATTTTGCCCTGGTAGACATTCACGACTTAGAATTTATGTTCTAAGCAGCGTGAAAGTAATGTTCTCTTCTCTTTTCTGTTTGTACAGTGTATTTATATTTGCGTACGGAACCTTTTCTATAAATGACGACTGTTAAATAATGTGCCGCAGAATGCCGTGTTTAATTAGCACAACTATTGATAAAATATCAAAACTAAATTGGTTGTGAATGTTGCTGTAAATAAAGACAAATGAACTGATCAATGATTCATACAATTCTTCGCTTTCTTTCGTTTATTGTAAAACACACAAACACACACGCTCTCGTTTCATGGTAATAGCGAACACATTATTGCGCACATGAGGTGAACTTTTATTGTAGATAATATATATTTTGCTTAAATATTTGTCTTATATTCCATGTGGAGATCGTTGGCACTCTTCCTTTTACCACGTGGCTGTTTTACAGCAATGCGTCCTTCCCGGAACGTAGGTTACGTTGAAATTGCTTAATGTACTTGTACTCCTCGCACCGGTCACATATAATCGCACCATTTGAGATCAACTCGTGCATGCTCTTATCATGGCAGACGATGTGCACCAACTTCAGGTTGCCCAGCGTGAACAGCTCTAAAAAGTACGTTATCACAGACAGGCTTTTGCCTTTGCGTCGGTGCAGCTTGCAAATGGCGTTCCCATGACTCGACACCATCCGCTCGACGTTGTCCATTATCGACGGCAGCACGGTACGGCTAATCTCGATCTGATGGTCCAGATTCCACACTTGAAACAGGATCAAGTTCTCCCGGCTGGCATACGGGTTGATGCGATGGCTCACGTACCGGCACCGTTCCTCCTTCCACACGCCCATGCACCGAAAATCGCCCAGTTCGCTGCACAGTGCCACGTTGTACGGCTCTATTCGACAGTTGGTGCCGAGCGAATTCTTCACAAGCAGCTTCAAGCGTTTCGGTGGAATCCGTTGCTGCGCGTCCGGTTCGTCGTCCACCACCGGCTCCTCTTTCAGTTCCAACCGACGCTGGCAACTGCGATCAAACATGCAGCTGAAATAGTCGAAACCTACCAACAACTGACGGAACAGTTCGAGCATCTCGTCGATCAGATCGCGTGCTACCGGACTTGCCCTGTACATGGAGCATTTGGTCAGTTCGTCCTTGGTTTTGTAGAAATAGCCACGGATCCGGTCTTGACCGCGACGTTTCATGACTTCCTCCTTCGTTTTTATAGCACGATCGTCGATTCCTGCAAGGAAGCATTAAAAAAAAACATAATGAAAAGAAATGAATTACAAAGAAAATATTCAACACATAAGAATGCTAAAAATATAAAACGTGAATTTACCAAAGCAGAAATCTTAAATGAAATCGTCTTGTAGTAACTTTTGTTCATTCTGAGTATTGTGCAATCCTTACACTGTAGTTTTTCAATGATCACTTACATGTACCTCACGCAATATTGTTTCTAAGAAAGAATGTTTTCTAAAATTCCGGATCATTCCAATAGCAAGGTAAGCATCTAAAGAATGTTTAAAACACGGAAAAGAATATAAGTTAAATAAAACTACACTTTTTCTGTATCTAAACTGATCAAAATATTAGGAATACTTATGACGATCATCATATGTTAGGTAAAAATGATAAAAAGCCCACTGCCTCAAAAAGACCTTTGCCCGAATTATAATAAAACTCGTATATATCTGAAACTAAACTATACTTTATGCGATGCCAAGCAGCGTTGAATTTTACGACATGATGCACAGCAACCCCAGACCATAAGTTAGTGCTCGTAGTAATCTAGTAGCCATACCTTGAAACCATTCGGCGTGCTCTGTACGAGCGCTCCGTTGAATTAAATCATCTCGGCCACGTTGGGCATTGAAGAGGATTTTTGAAATTTCTGGCTGATTGTTGCTCACAAATTGCTGGGCCAGCTCGCCAGCATGCAGCAGGTCCGTGTGTGCCGACTTGATGGCATTGTACATCAGTTCGAAATCTGCAATCGGATCGATTATTCAGATCATTAGAAATTTGTTTCGGGGTGAGTAGATGCTGTTTTAGCTGATGCCCTTACCGGTTCTGACGATGGTATCCTTGTCCGCAACGACGAACAGGGTCTGAGCTGGAAGCGTCCGGAAGTATTCCTCATCGGTCACCTCCACACCGTCCTGAGCAAGATAAACACGGCATTCTGCGATCTGCGTGACGAGCGAAATAGATGCACATTACATATCCACAGCATAAATCGGGTCATATTTGTAGAACACAATAATCAATCAGAACTGAGTGTGACCTTGACACGATTCTTTGTTAGTTGCACTCATTTAGATGCTTCTGCTCCACAGCGTTTCTTCTAATAGGTTAGTTTCCTAAAGGGGCTGGAAGCCCGATCGTCCGTGCCTATAAAAAGCATTGACCTTTCGGCTAGGACGATGCACAACACAACGCCAAATAAGGACGCCAGGCTGCCAAACAGGTCAATGCCACTGGCACGAACACATTTCATAAACAAACGCACCACAGGCAGCAACTCCCAGGTTATTTACCTTGAATTTTTCGGACGCCTTCGTCCGGAGCATGCGAAGTGAGTCAGCTGCCACGCCGAATTTGCGGCTCCGTTCGACGTCCGTGATTTTGTAGCCCTGCAACGGCAACCCACCGCCGGAGGTCGTTTTAGGTTTCGAGGGGAACAGGTTAAACATCTTCACGCCCGTCGCCGAGACAAAACAGCACCGGAAAAATTACGAAAATCTTCGCACCGATGCCACCAAAGAAAGTGGCACCTGTACACGCGAACTGGCGAAGAATGAATGAATGACCGATGCAATCCGATGTGCAGCAGCTGCTCAGCGACGATGCAGTTTGTGCAACGTGATAATGACCTTTAGCTTACACACACAGCCACGCGCACACGCGCACTCGCTTGCTTATCACGGCACGCGAAGTTTTTCCGCGCGACATGGAACGAAGAAAAAAACCATTTTCGGGTTCGTACGATTTTTTTTTCCTTTTGCTTTGTTTACCCAAAAGCGAAAGAGTTTTGTTTGACAACAATGCGCACGGTGGAAAACGAACATTTTCTCTTGACAGCAGTTAATACAGTGTGTATAACAGTTTTCGAAATGTGCAGAATACGAAGAAAAATATTAGGACCTTTGCACACTTAGCCGTTTCATTAACGACTAAAAATAAAATATATTCCTGACAACCGGATTGAAAATATTCCTAATCTGCCTGAAATATTTTTTTAAATAATGCAATTTTACTAAAAAGTTTCTAATGCCACAAAATCGATTTTTTTTTCAAATCTTCATAAAATGATTTCATAATCTAAAACATAAACTAAATGTCGAGCACTTTTCTTGACAAAAAAAAATTATTTTAAACAAATTCATCAGATTGGATAGGGTAAATTTCAGTTCAAATATAACAGTTTAAAAATGATTGGAGACGCTGGCACTTATTTCGCCTTTTCGCTTACGAACCTCAGATATAGATGTCACGTAAAGCAGTTAAGAGATTATGGCAATGTTATGGGAGCTTTTAGCGACATCTTTTTGTGAGATATAATTCAATGAGCCGATGGTAATGCTGAGTCCTCTCACACATAGATGGCGCTATAAATATTCTCTTTAGAACAAATCGTTAGTCGCTTGTCAAAAGATGGAGATGCTACATTTGAATACATGGTATACGATATATTCTAAGAGGTGGCGCTAGTTCGATGAGTTTAGCTAGCCCAACCTAGGTGACGCTTTTATCGTAACCGAGAATATTACTGAATCAGATAACTTAGAAGATAAACTATTTATTTAATCATTCTAATCGAATGTGTATCACTGCAATTGCTAAAAATCTAGAATTTATAATTGACCAGAAAATCTGTTGAGCAGCCTATTCAAGACGTGTTGTATGTTGCCGATTGGGAATTATTTTTGATTGAAATATATTTTATTTCGTTAACATAATCATTAGCACGAGATTTAAAACGAGATTCTAAATAAATAATGTATTGTAATAAATTGCGAATAACATAAAAGTTTACATTTGCATTGCAGGGGCGGCCCGGTGGTGTAGTGGTAGCGGCGCCGGTCTTTCACACGACAGGACCGGTACCATGATCCCATTCGGACCGAACCGTCTTCCCCCAGCGAGGAGTGACTAGCCACCAATAATGGTAAAATCAGTCTAGAAAGCCGGTTAAACGGCAGGCATGACTTCGGTCGTTACGCCAAATATAAGAAGAAGAAGAAGAATCCCTCATTTCAATAAACATTGTTATAAAAAAAAATTGTACAAGATGAACAATAAATAAATGTCCAAGGAATTACTATGACTAGTCTTTTCAAATTTGAATTAACTAATCATAACTACACCTACTCAAACGAAACCATCTCTTGACGCAAAGCGATAAAAAGCTATTCGATGCAGCTTTGGGTATCGCCATCTTGTGGCGAATAGCGTAACTACAAATATCTTAAATTTTCTCCAACCATTTTATATTGATTTAATGACAATATTCATAGCTTTTAGCATGTTCTTCTAACATGATTTACTCATAGGTTTTATCTTGCTTCGATCATGAAAGAGATGTAGATTTTAATTTAATTTTAATCGTAATGCTACTTTCAATGGTCATAAAATAAATGGAGTTCAGATATACTACTGGCTTTGAACTTAGGCCTCTTGTTAGGCTGTTGCTACAAGATATCTATCTTACTCGTAAAAAAAAACATTCCTGACGAACAAAACACTAACATGGTCCTTAATACCTGTGCATGCAACCTGCTGGAAGCATGGACTATTTGGCTAATTTAAGATGATCTTCCTGTATCTTCTTCCTTCCCAGTGTCGGGAAGGAGCTTTTGTCTTTTGAGTATTTTTCCATGGACTCTAGTCTTCTAAGAGCGTAAGCAACTCCGAGGACTTAGGTTCCCCTTATTGATGATTAAGGGGAAATTAGGTCTTGAAAGCCACCATTAGTATCATTTTAACTTACGTGATTCCAAAAAACTAACGCCGTGAACATTTCGGATTTTGGATGAGGTTTGGGATGAGATTTGGAGATAATTGAAACTGACAAGAAGTTGGGAAACGTCAGTAACTGAGTATCAACAGGAATAGAGTATGATTTTCTGGACCATCAACCACCTAAATTGGTGACAAACGATACCAAACGATGGCAAATAATACCGGAAGAGCAGAAGTTGGGTACCATGTACTTCATGTATGAAAAGAGGTGCCTACGAAACTTGGACAGTTCCAACATCAACGAGCTGTCGATTAAACTCCACCGGGTTTTGAATGGAGTTTAATCGACGTCCAACTAAATCCTCACTATGCGGCAGATCCTCCAGAAATGCCAAGAACTTGAACTTGAAATGAAAAGAGATCAAATATGGCCGGTGAATTTATTAGCTGGAAACCATGCATAGAATATTCTCAAAGTGCTATTTTTCTACATTACGCTAAAAATTATTTTAACTTAATTGGTAATACTTTAATTTCTCAAACTCAAACTCAAACCCATTTTTTAGCGTTATGCAATGTATTTAATTTTTTATTTACAAGTAAAAATCATTTTAATTTTCCATTGTAATTATAGCTGAGGTATTTGATAAATTAATAAGTGTAATCAACCGATTGTAAGGAATTGATTGTGATTTTATGCAATAAGTGAATGACCACAATATGTGAAATACGATTTTCTCAAAAGATAAATATATACTAAATTATCGTGACGAATAATCGCTTTAAAGGAATTTATTTAAACTCTAATTGAGGATGAAAGTAAATTTTTAATTTTGTACATGTTTTTTATATGAATTCTAAATACAGTATACAATATATTTAGGAGAAACTATTTTCGGACTCTTTGATAGATCGGAGATGTTTCTAATTCTGGCGAAGGACGGAATAATATGACGGATAGGACGAGAATTACACACGCATATCCCACCAGGAAGCTGTACTTCACCGACTCGTTTAACGAGATCATCATAGAAGGACTTAAATTTCTTTCGAGTTCGAGTTTCGATTTGTCAATTAGCCTGCTATTTTTTGAGTACTTTAGACAAGTTGGAGTATATTCGGGATAAGTTGCATAATATATTTAATCTGTAAGCACTATCCCAGAGCGTTTTGCCGATCAGAGTGAAAAAATAAAATTTAAAACTTTAGGAGATTCTAGCAGATTCGAAATGAATATTACACATTTATGGATCAAACGTGAACTTTTTAAGGTTAAAAACGCTTTATTCTTATTCTTTCACGATTATCCAACATAGAAAAATGGTTTACAAGCATCGAGACGGACTGAAGTGAAAGTATATTTTACAGTTGACTATCATTACTACTATCATATAAAATAGTTTTCATATTACGCTACTGTATATTTGTTTATTGTTTGAGAAATTTGACCGTTACAAAGAAGTCCCATAAAATATCGATGTGAATAACTAATTTTAAATGTGATATTAATCGATGCGATCAGCTGTTACATCCATCAAAGTCAGGGCATGCTGGAAAAAAAATCTGTTTATTTACTATAAATTTTGGAAGAAAGATCTTAGAGCTTCATTGCTCAATTCACTCATTAAAAAATACACTCACACTACACCACCCAAACACACACACACATGATCGATGATTTCTTGTCAGCACATAAAGTGTACTCCAACATGTGCCGGGTTTGTTGAAATCTACCAGAGCACCTGATGAAGTACAATAGACATGTGACAAATGCCGGAAAATGTAGAAAATGCACGGGGTAAAAAAAAAACAACACCACCAGCTGTAAACTTCGGGGTTGCGTTCCGTCTTTGGCCATCCATTACATTGTTGCAACGTACGACGAGCCGTGGGACACAGTTCATCGAACGCCGAAACTGTTGGCAGCGAGAAGCCGGAACACACGCACACACACACACACACACACACACACACATACACATACACTGACGTCAACCGGAAATCGGCACATTAATAATTAATAAGCGGTTCCACCGGCCACTTTAAGCAGTCTTCCATGCGGCTACTGCTTGCCCCCTCAGCGGGGAAGGAAATATGAACGCTCTTACACACTAACACACACAAACGCACACACACACACAGACACACTCCTATTCGCGATTTCCTTTGGTCGATGCATTCCTTTGCCTACATTGTCACTCTCTTTCGCTTCTTTCTCTTGATCGCGAACGATGATGATGACGATGATGATGATGATGATGATTAAGCCATCCGCGTACGAAGGGGCGATGATTCACCCCCGATGATCCGTCGGTTTCGATCGTTTGCATTCTTTGCCGTTCTAATGCCGGCCCCACTTCCTTCCTGTTTGCGAATGGGGCGAATGTAGAGTAGGGAGTAGCAAAGGGGAGGGAGAGAGGAAGGGGGCAACCGCAACTGTTAGCAAACGGGAGCCACAGCCACACATCCGGTGATGTTGGGGAGGAAAGCGGTAGGCGTTGGCGTACAGTAGGCGGCAACAGTTGATTCATCTCCCCTATCTCGCACTATCTCTTTCGCGCGTAATAAAGCGGCGCCTCAAGCCGTCCGCAGGGCCGCGGCGTTCGGAAGCGTTGCCATGGAAATTGCAATGTGCGTTTAGAATGCCCCAGGAAATGTCCGTCGTCTCGTCGGCTTCTATCCGGTCAGCTGTCAACTGGAAAGGAAGTAAGATAAAGGAGAGGAGCTGGCGAGGAGAAAACATAATAAAACAAAAATCAGTTTAAAAATTCAGAAACGTAGCATCAAATTAATGGCTTTTCTGCAGTAATTCTACGATGGACAGTTCATACGTGCGCTTTTTCGGTTGTTGGTTGTTTCGCTTTTTCATTTGCAGTAAAGCAACGAAAAGTTATCGACGCCTACTGCCATTACAATGCGTGACTAAAGGGGACAAAAGATGCAGTAAAAACTATGCAGATTCTATAAAACATATGAAAGTATAGGAGTAAGTGTGAAGAAACTAAAACTAAGCATGACCGAAATTAAATCAAATCATCTACAAAAACGTAGTAGCAGCAGCAAGTAACCCTGTAAAACTCACCTCCATTGTTGTGCAAAGAGAATACTACTAAAGAGACGAAAAACCAGCACAAGGCAAGCCTTCGCCTTCGCAAAAAAGCAGACACCAGAGTAGCGAAGTGGGGGGAAGGGAAAGTCTTGTGTGGGTGGGGTTTGAATGTGTTGATGTGTCTGTGAGTGTATGCGTGTGTGTGTACTATAACATTAACCATCCACCCACACCCTCCCGGGAGGGGGAAGGTGGACCATAATCCGACACGAAGGAATTCCTCGCGAGGCTACAAAAATAACTAAAAGTCAAACACGAACAGTGAGCAAACAGCACAAAAACCGAAGGAGAAGAAAGGAGAGAAAAATTGCCCCAACCAATCATGCACACGGACGAGGCAGGGAGATGATGGTGGCGGGAGCTTGGTGCTAAAAATAGATTTCTTTCAATAATGAATAATGAACAGAGTTCCCCTGCGGCTACCGGCCCTCCACCCAGTGGGTGGAGACGATTGAATCCATCCATCGATACCGTACGATTGTAAAACAGGAGAAAACGGCTAGGCCGAGCAACAGGTAAGATTGAGGCGAATTGGTGTTATTCGCGAAAAAGGTGGCGCTTTAAGGAAATAGGTGCTAAATTCGTCTCACAGTTTACTACATGTGTTTGATTAGAAAAAGAAAATTTTTGTTTCCGAAATTTTGTTACATATGAAAATAAACTATCACTTTCGCGAAATATTTTAATATAGAGTCTCGTGAAAATCTCACGCAAGCACAAACGATGAGTTGAAAGCCTCGTTCTTCGTCTCGTATTTTTAATCCATTAACCATCATTAAAATTTCGATCAATCCTATTTTCCATATTTTCTGCGACATACCCTGAAATGCAACCGTTGGTGGTGCATTTTCTAAAGACTTTTTTAGGAAACTAAAAACGTGTCCTTGTGCAACCTTCCGATACGCGAATGATGTCCACCGGCAAAAGCAGTCGAATGAACCCACACAGACCATATTTTGGTCTTGATCGACGTACGGACACGGATTTCTTCCAATTCCTTTTACATCTGCATCACAACCAGCCACTGGCTTTTGAACGCGGACGGCGTTTCGTGCGCCGCAGGTCGGTCCATTGACCAAATAAAGTGCCTCAAACACATACAAACACCTAGATCTGCGCGGACAGGTTCTACCAGTTCCAAGCAGCGCCCACGGATCCCGCAGGAACACATTCCGTTTCATCCGTTTCTTCCGTTCTTCCGCAACCGTGCGACCGAATGGTAGTCCTTTTTTGGGAAGGAGAACAAGTTTTACGCTCAGTCAGTGTCTGCCATAGTTCTTGGGCGGTGTGCGTTCACTTTGCGTGTAAAATTTGACACCTTCAATTTGCTTCGATTCGAAAATGAATGTAACAGACAGCACGGATACACACGCACGACCACTTGTTGCATGTAAGTTGGCGTCGGGGACGTGACGTTGGGAGGTTTTTTTTTTAAAAGAAAGACATGTTTGTCGTGAGTGCTCCTTCCTTATCAAGCCTTATAGAGCGACCATACACCGAGACTCGTGTTAGGTACGATCGATGTCGGCGGTCTCGTTAAAGGATCAAGAAGCTAAAGAAGCAAACGGGGAGACGAAACCGAAATGTACGACGAAGCGACCGTCAAGCGTCAGAGTGGAGCTGATATGGAGAGACGCCGCTCGGATTCCGCGTCCAATGCCAACGGCTGACCTAAAAATTCTCCCCATTAATCATCGCCCGTAAGGGAGGAAGAGAAAGGGAAGGCGTGTGTTGAGAGGCTGAAGGAAGGAAGGGGAAGGGTGTTGCGCAGCGCATTTATTTGCGCTGAGTCAGCCCTGCCAAACCTTTAAAAAAGGGTGCGATTGAACGTTGGGCTTTTTAACGGATTGTATGTATGTTGTTGCGCTGTGGTTGTTGGCTTCGTTTCTGCGAAAAATTAAAGCAAAAATTTGCATACCGTCTGCGCAGGATAATATGATACGCAGATAATATGATACGTACCGAATTGAGTGTCCGTTTGAGGTCATTTAGCTCAACAAAACAAAAAGAACCCTTTCGTATTGATCTGTTAACATGAGGGCAACAACTATGCTGAAGTTGACAAAATTTGCCCTTCACCAAAGTGTGCGTACTGTGTTTTCGAGGTGTAGAAAGCAATATCGGTACCGTGGCTTATAATTTAAAAATTTTAAATTTGTTTTTCGTTTTAGCAAGATAAATGGTTTGAAATGATTAAATTCGTACGCTGTCGGATTGTACACACATATTCGCTAAATCTTTGAAGAAAATGAAAAATAAATTAATCCGGGACGGTTTATGGTGTTCGAATCTTTTGAAATCCTTTTCTGTCGATGTAGAGATTGGCAATGAATCGGGAATAAATTCTACCATTGCTTATCTTTTTATTATGAAAAATAGAAAATTTACACAATTTTTGTTTTTAACTATATGTTTTTAACTATTTTGTCTGTATATTTATCTGGTCTGTTGAATATAAATCTGCTGAAGACTGCATGTAGAAGAATATTAGCATAACATAGTTATGTTTAAAAGGCCTTTCACTTGAGGTTTTAGGCAAGTAAGATCTAGAAACATGTACTGTGGGGCTAATTTTTACAAAATTTTAAACTAATAAATTCATTTTCAGAGAGCACCACAGTATGAGCGTAATATTGTAAGCGCAATTGTTTTCAAAAATGTGTTATATCTCAAAAAAAATCTCAAAGAAGTACAATGTACAATCTCATAAAAAATTACTAATGATAGTAAAACGGAACGTATGAGGTGGTATTTGTTCGAAGTTTGGCCACCGGATCAAGCCAAAGAGGTCATGACGTCACCAGAAGACAGACACAGTCACGCTCTCACTCGATTCCGAATCCGTTTCTCCTGTGCCGGCGATTTTTTTTCTTTTTTTCGCCGGAAAGTTCATTATGCTGACGTCAGTGCACCTCCGCCTCGAGGGAGGTTGGAGTTGGGGATTTGCTTTATTTTTTTTTCTCCGTAGCGCACAGTTGTTATCGTGTCCCGAGTGTGTGTATCTGTGCGCGGTGTTTGTCCTACTTGCTTACATGAGGGTACTGCGTGCAATGCTGACCACACACACTGCTGCTGCTGCTGCTACAACCCTCCTTGCGCGCATTTCGAGTGGAGTGAAATTAAATTTACAACAAAAAGAAAAAAGAGTGGGGCAGTGCGGAAGGAGGTCATTGACTCGCTGGGTGGTGTGTGGCTGACCGCAAATTCCATTCGCATTCCATAATGCTCACCAACACACAGCGAGAGAGCGCACACCGAAGCCGATACGGAGAGACAGGTGAAAACGTTGCTATCGGGCACTGGTGGCGTAGTCACTCGTCTTAATTGCCACCCTTTTAAGGAAGATGCGTGAGCGAGAAGCCTGACCACATGCGAAATGATAAGTTGTTTCTTCCCTCCCGGACATGCTAGTTGCAGCAGAAGGAGGTTTCTAGACAGTGTTGCTAATTGATTGTGCAAATAGCACACTGCCACAACTTCCAGTCCGCGAATACTGAACCGAATGGCGTGTATGGTTGATTAATACCGAAATTTGAGCATCGGATCATAATTTTTACGATCACGATCGCATTTCATTGACTCACCAAGTGTTTGCTAATAATTTGAATGAAAAGCAATCGAACGAACCAAAGTCTCGTCTTTTAAATTGTCCGATTCCGAGCAGCAGCTTGAAGGGATCCTTCAACCACAAGGCCTATCGTAGCAGCTCAGCAACATCCACGCAAGCCCAAAGAGAGGAAAACAAGACGTTGGGATGCACAGCCGAACGCTATCTTTGCAAAGTCCTCGTCGGATTCGAGCGCTTTCGCGGAGTTGTCGCGGTGGCATAAGCGCAACACGAGTGGGAAGTAAAAGAACACAAACATGAGCGGAGTAATAAAAAGAGATCAGCAGTATAGAAATACAGCTGGTTAGCAGCAGCAGCCGCAGCTACACACGAAGGAAGATCTGTTTCTGTTCCGCGATATGTTGTCAAGGTTGCCTTCTCGCTCACGTATCGCTCTGTCTCTCAGCCTCACACGCACACGGGTTTCCCCTCGAACACACGCGACGTGCATAACACGTCGTTTCTTCTCGATCGTATCAGAAGCAAAAAAAAAAGCACTACAAGGAAAAAAAAAACCGGGACCGGGGTTTTCTACCGCGGTTCTGCTTTGCTACACGCACTCATTCGTCGCGGGATCGTCGATGTCCTGGGGGAGGGGAAGGGGTTCACTTCCCGGCAAGGTTAAAATGTGGTAACGGATTTTACATTTACTCGCCAAAACACCAACACACTCTTCCGGCAGATCATGCGAATGTGCGCTGAGCGTTCCTGTTCGCTCTCCGTCGTCGCTGCTGTCGGTTTGTCGGACCACTTCCGGTTACTCAAATAGGGCGGAGAGTTTCCTTTGTTTTATTCTACAATTCCGAGCCGAGTTCTGCGAAGGATGCCGAGATAAGCGGAAAGGGAAACGGAAAATACAAGCCAGAAATCGATGCAGTTTGGACGATACAACCGAGACTGACCCGGAGCTTCGTTTATGGTTTAACAACTTAATTGTTTATTGAAAAAGTAAGTGCTCGTCCGGATACCGGTAGGAGCGAAGATCGAAAAGGATGCATCCGGTGATGGTACCCTTCGCTGTTGCCTCCATATGCTACTGTGGGTTGGGTTCCATCGGTAGCAAAGTGCACCGAGATGGCCTTGGGCACGGTTCGTCTACTCCGGCACAAGATAACACGCGAGCACATGTCATAAAAATGATCGGGCCGGGTCTTCGTCTGGCCGGGTAGGCCATCTCCTGATGTCTTCCTCGGTCTTCATTTCTTCGCAATTAGGCCATCTCCGGATGGAGGGTCTCGGCGCGGTTCTGTTAATGTTTTTTTTTCTTTTTAGGCAAATGGCAATATCAAAACTCATTTTTCGAAGTGCATCTGTGTGCTGTAAAACAGTCCGCACACGTCATAAACGTCAGCACCTCTCGCCGGGGGAGGACTTTGATACGAACTCACGTGCGCGTCGCACCAATCGATTTCTGATTGCGTTCGAGAATGTGCGCGACACGGTCTATCTGCTCGTCGCCAGTATGACGTGCGCAAGAAGCTTCCCGTTCACGCGGACGCGCGCGCGCGCGCACACTCTCGCGTTAAATGTGACCCATTTCGTGCACTCACCCTATCATCCGACATTGTCCCCCGCTTTGGGCGGTGAGATGATAATCAGAGCCGGACGGACTTTAAAGCCGACGCAAATTGTGCTGCGCACCACCCCGGGGCGCGGGTCGGCAACATGTTTCACAGGCGCGTCAAAAATGTTCCCGCCTCGGGTACACCAAATTCCGTTCGAACATTTGCGTCGCGTTGCGTTGTGTGCGTATCGGAAACGATAAGCGCGCGCGTGCATGATGTAACACCGGCAACTGGGTCCGCGCTCTTATCGGTGGCCATTACGGTTTCCTCATTCGGACATTCGCACACACGTACACGCGCACTTGAATGGCGTGTCCATCACTCGCATGGGCGTCACCGCCTGCTGCTGATATCAGACGATATGGGTGTGTAGTCAGCGGTCAGGGCTAGAGTGTCTCCGTGCGCCACTGTAACGATCGCTCGCGACAATTATCGCACCCAAAGCGATGAACGAGCGTGCTCATGTGTCCCAGGAGAGGAATGTAAAAATAGCGCAAAAAAGGGCCGCTCACCCGCTGTGGGTCCGCTTCTGTCGCCTTATCAGTCGCAACCGTTCCCCTCTGCCTCATGCGGGCTTTGATCCGAACGAACGACAAATTGAAGCTCACAACATTCGGGTATCGAGTGGTTCCGAGTTTTAGTAAATTTTAGTTTCTTGTCTCACTACAAAAAAAAACCATTTGATTCATCTGGACATTTATTCCACTTTAAATAAAGCTCTAAACTTGAATAGCTCATGAACTGAAAGTATTTTAAAATGAGTACGAAATAACAAACGAAGCCTTGGAGAGAGTGATCAAGTTGATCGGTTGTTAAATGACCGATCAGGATGTTGATTATTGATGTTGGAATTGATACTCATACTGCAACGTAACCACTTCTGGGCAACCTTTCTAAACCATTTGGTAAAGTTTAAAATTTGAAACAAATCGAATGGGACTTGATATTCCTGTTTCGTCTTCCCTACTGCGCACACGATCGCTCTGCCCATTAAAAAGTAGTTCATGTAGCAAAACGCTGCCCAATTGGCACACGCAGGCACGTTTTATCAAACTGCCACAAACTCTAAGCATCAGAACTCAAGATGGCGTCCCGGTAAAAGAATGAAATTGAATTATGTTTTATTTTTGCGCATCCGATGGATGTGTTTATTTTTGTCACGACTTGAGAAGGGGGCTACGTCCTGCAAGTAGGGCAATAAATCGTTAGGAATGTGTGCGGCCACAAAAACCACGTACCGGGAACGTTAATTCCGTACCTCATAAACATCCATTGCTGCCATGTTCGAAAACATAAAAACGTGTTTAATGTGTTCGAAAAAAAAAAAACGTAAAAATGGTAAAAATGCACGCCACAAACATGTCACAAAAAAAAAAAAAAACAAAAGGACGCTTGAAGTTTGTGAGTTAAAATTCGAACGTAGATAAAATAATGAACAAAAAATGTGCTTAGTGTGCGCTGAAATTTGCTCGAAACAGTTGTGAAGTGAAAACATAAACAAACGCGTATCGTATCACTTGGTGACAGAGTTTTGTACGCATAAAAAAAAACCACCCTTGTTGTCGTATGCAC
Organism: Anopheles farauti No. 4; assembly: GCA_000956215.1. Taxonomy (NCBI): domain Eukaryota; kingdom Metazoa; phylum Arthropoda; class Insecta; order Diptera; family Culicidae; genus Anopheles; species Anopheles farauti No. 4. Next base: position 16,272 of record JXWZ01013181.1, on the reverse strand, counting down.
CTGTTACCCTGCTGCGCACTTAGCTGGGACGATTCCGACGAGTTTATCTTGCTCCACACTGCGCCGCGAGAGATGACGCGTCCGCGAACCGAATAACGCGCGCTACTTCAGGTACCTGACTGCTATCGAATGTGTATCAAGTCCCGGTTCCTGCTTAGCGCGTGTCATAGGGATCGATCGCTTCGTGCAGCCTCCGGATGCGCCGATTTTGACACGTACAACTTACCTATTCTGCGATTGTTTGACGATCAGTTCCTTTTCTGTACAACACAGCAACCCGCGACAACACGTACCGAGATCATAAAGCTGGCGATACCCGTCCGAATGGCCGACGGGCGTGCGGTTTCGGGCAAATTTCATTGAAGTGTCGGTAAAATCGCACAAACACACATACACATACACATTTGCAGTGTCGCACAAAATAGATTCATCGCGCAAGGATAAGAAACAGTCTCCTGCTGGGAAGGAATAAATATGTCGTCCGTTCGGTATGATGATCATCATTAGTGACAAGGGGCGTGCGGCGTTTCTTAGAATTCAGCACTGTCTCTTCGACCGGTGTGGTGCGATGATAATGCAGCCTTGCTTCATCTCCTGCTTTCCCTCAGCGCGCCATTATAATCTCTGTATTCCTGTTAACAATGCGCGCATATTTAAATGGTACAAAAATAGCTCACCTCGGTGTGCCGTTTGACCATTTGGGATCTAGCCTCTGTAACGCCGGACCAGCAGGCGGACGATGAGACAAAACCGATAGAAAGATCACGTCCCGAGACACGGCCTTGTGTGTGTGTGTGTGTGTGCGCGCGCGCGCGCTCTCGACAGCTCATTACATTACAAGTTTATTTGATCGGTTGTTTGAAAATTTGTTCCTTCGACCGCCACTAACAAAAGCAACAGCGAAAAGCACACGGAATTTTTGCTTGCTGAAACCGATTCGCGCAGCAAATGGTTCATACGTCACGTCATCCACCAGCACATATCACTGTAGTACTAGATTGAAGCACACATAGTCATTTCTTACCTCTATTGTTTGGCAATTCAGATGAAACCGTCACATAGTGCAGAATAAAAGTTCAAACGAGTTCAGGACGGGTGGTCACGACCACAAGGCCCAACTCGTCGGCACACTCGTCGGCTATTTCAACCCCAAACTCGGGAAGCAACGACATTCCGGACGCTACAACACTTGACACCGCTCTCTGGTTCCCGGCGACGGCATCGTGGAACACACGGTGACGCGAGACACATTAAAATAGCGAATAAATCGCGCGTTCCAGTAGGTGTTTCACAGGATTGTTCAAGGTCTAGCCGTGACCTCCCAGGCCCGGTCACCACTATTCAGCCATCGGCACAGGCTCACGGAATGATAATGCGACGGAGTTTGATTTAACGCGCTTCGCGATGGTCCAAGTTTTATGGAAGGTTTGTTCCTGCGTCGCATACTAATCTTCGGACATTCGGACAAATTCGGACTTTTTACTTGGGGGATTTTCTTCAACCATAGTAAGAAGCAATCGGAACGATCGTGGGCAATTGTTCACGTAAGATTTTCACCTTTCTCAGCAGCGTACACGCAAACAGCACCCGCACTTAACCAAGCACATCGCAACCTACTATGATTTCGCACCGCTGCAGTCAGCTTGCTACCCTTGTGCTTGTCGACCGATTTCCGAATAACGATTCCCTCATGGCGAGCATCGCACTTCGCACAAACTCGAATGATGCACTTGATGCAGCTTCTTCCGCGTTGCAGCAGCACATTTCAAACGTTGCGGTCCGACGGGGATCGATATGTTCTGGACTCTGTCTGGGTGAATCCCCTGCTGTTTCCAAGCCCACAGCCATTCGTACGCGAGCTCGCTCGCGCACTTTCCAACACATATAAAACCACAAACACACACAAGTTGCTAACTGGACTGGCCCGGGGGATGGAGGGAAGACGGGGATAGGAGAAATTTCTGTTTTTTCGTTACGTTTAGTTTCGCGATATCGCGACACACACCGCGAGTTTGCTCTGCGGCCAACTCCTAATCAGCGTCTCCGGAATGAGTGTTGCCGTGCTATGGGCCCAACACAATCGCACACATTGGCTCTTATAGGAAAGGCAGCCAACAAACAACAACGCACTGCCGTCGCCGGATGCGGAATGATGTTGGCGATGCGCGTTGTTCGACGCTCAAGAAAAGACTGACGAATGGGCCATTTGCAGAACCGCGGTTGTGTGTTCTGTGTTTTGCTCCTCCGTTTGGTGCTCTCTGAACGGTGTCGATGGCGCTGGCGGCAGCTCTTCTTCGTCGGCTGTCGACCGGCTTTCATGCCGGCCGACTGCACATACATACACGCACACAAACATATACACACCCCGATGATTGGTGCCGCTTGCTCTTGTTTTTCTTCATCTTTGCGGCCGACTGGGGCGCTTGACACACACGCACACACAACGTGGTATCGGCGATCATGGGGAAATCGGCCGGTTTTACAGTACCGACCGACCGGGAAAGCCGAGTTCCGAGAATTTAGGTAATTTCGCCGTTTTTATTTGTTACAGCTTTTAGTGAAACATTTAAACTCACACACACAGACACCCACCACGGCATACCAATATGATCTATTTTAAGGTGGGCGAAAATGTAGTCTTTTTAAAAATAAACGAATCGTCCTCTCGGAAACGGACTACCACAAATCCATCCTTGTGACGCGCTCGCATAGCCGATAAATTTACACAACCACGCAACATAAACTTGATTTATTTGCAAAACCCTCCAAACTTTCGTACACCACTGTGTACATGTGTGTGTGTGTGTGTGTATGTGTGTATGTGTGTTGCCTTTTCGCTCTCGCACAAGCCGCTCGGTCGGCGGTGCGCTCAAGGACTCCGGGGTCCGGGTTTTCTTGCACCCTTCCCGGGTTCAACTACCCCATTCGATAGCTGTCTGCGTCCTGTCTCGTCGCCGGCGACGCACACTTTTGCGCTTATGTGTCTGCCAATCTATCCCTCCCCGCCGGCAGACAAAACCTGCCTCCCGGCCCCGCCTGACCAACCGCAAGAGCGTACTTGTTGTGTCGTCCTAGTCGATGTCCTTCCGCCGACGTTCCGTTCGTACTGCGGTCATCGCTGGAAAGAGCTCAAAACCGCACAAAGGAGTATATTGCTCATACAGCTCGTCATTTGTGCGAGTGTGTTGAGTTCTATAGATTTTATTTTTTCAGCAAAATTTCATGTTGTTTTTTAAAAAAATGTTTTTGAAACCAAAAATATTATAAAAACTTTACCATCCGTATTCACCAGCCGGCGGAAAACGGTTTCCTAAATATAAAATGAAATTTTCAACTCCTAATCCAGCCGCCGTTGCCCATAGTCCACAGTGCATTTGCACGTTGCTGAATCCTCTCCGACGCTTCAAAGTAGGGGAAGGGGATCTTTTATTAAATATACGGCCAGCAACCCCGTCGCTTTATGTACAAAAGGCACCGCGCTCTCATTCGCACTTTTCGCTGCGTTCTCTTTCCGCTGCGCTCGTTCGCTCACACCGCTGTGAACTGCGATGTTTCTCAATGCCTGTTAGCCGGTTGTAACATAAGTGGGGAGCCAGCGAACGAGGATCGGACAAGCGTACAAATGAACGAAAGAGACGAGGCATTAGAAAGGGAACGAGCGAACTAACACAGAAGAGTACGCGTGCGCCTTTTCTGCGTCAGCCGGTGCGGCGCGCGAGGCTATGGGAAGGTAAGTACATAATATCGTCGGCGTCGTCGTCATCATCATCATCTTCATCATCATCATCACCATCAGCATCACCGGCGCAGTTTGTGGGGCCGTCGTGCTTCTGGTGCGCCGGTAGGTGTGGAGAAAGGGACCGGAAGATAATTTTTGGCAAAGCCAAGCCAGACAGATGGAGACGCACAACGTGACATGGGGTTGGTTTTTGCGAATATGCGCTACTCCCCTCCAATTCCCCAATACATACGCGCCGGCACACGGACACTCACACCGATGCAGTCGATGGAGAATGGTGCATCACACCAATACTAACGTTCGTGTCGGGGAGCATTGGCCGTCATAGCCGGCCCACCCTTCCAAGACTGTTCTCTCCGTCCCTGTAAAAGCTGACGGTACCCTCCATCACCACCCGCCCCCCCTCCCCTTCACACGCGTTGACAGAGTGTCGCGACGGCAAGCGAACGGTGCGTGTTTGTCGTTGACGCACGACAAAAAGTAAAGACTCGCAGCGAGGCGACTGCAGCCTGTGAAGCGGCGAACAGCAACACACACACACACGAAATAAAAAAAACCAAGACCCACACTCAGCTCCACAAAAAAGCAGACACTGTTCGCGGGTTGTTTGCCTACGACCCCCGCCTCCGCAGACGCATGCGAACCCTTTCTGCAAGCGTCTCACTTCCTGTGGCATTCCTTTCGGTTCGTTCATCTTCGCATCGGACCGGTCGACCGACCGGCCGTCCGCCCACACCCAAACGACCCCCGGGGGGAAACGGGTGCAAAAAAGAAAGAAACAAACCGCACCGGCACAAAAACTCACCCAAGGAGACACTGGTGGCAGAATCCAGAGCGACAACTACGACGACGACAACGACCACGGCGTTCGTTCGTACACGTCCTTGAGAAATGGTATTGAGAAGTCGCGATTGTTTCTCGTCGGCCCCACCCACCTCCTCAGCGCGCTCGCGCTTACCCCACCCGGGTCAATCGTACCAACCAGTTTGATCGACTTGGAGCACGCGTCGGAACGGTTCGGATGATGCTGAGTTGAGAAACTTATCTTTGTTCGAAGGTGCACCGAAGTTCCTGCCACGATGCAAAAATGCACCGGGTGATGATGGTGAGTGCTTAATTTTTTTCTAAGGTTTTCAGGTCAAAGCGTGTGCACATTGAATATACAAATCATTGTAAAGACAGATGTTAAACTGCTACACTTGGCAGCATTATACAATTGATCATAATAATTTTCGACAAACAAAGCGAGATTTGTTTTTTTTTAGAAATCGTACTACAAATAATATTTTCTATGCTGGAATCGGTACATTAGATTTCGTGAATAAATAACGATCGTTTTTGCACAATTAATCAAAACCGAAAGATTATTTGTTCGTTTCACAACTTACTCGTTAAAAGTAGGAACTTTTACCGATATAGCTAATCAAGCCGACTTGCCAGCAGCAAATTCCAAAAATGAATCCGGATAAGTTTGAAGCATATTTCAATAAAATTTTATGCATTATTATTTCATTTTTTTTTTTCATTATTGTCTATTATTTTTTATTATTATTTCAATACTTAGTAATGCAAATAATGCAAACACTTGATAATCGATAAACAGTAAACAGGTTGTAGAAATAAAAGCACATAAGTATAATAGCATTACTTCATTTTTCCTGTTTTACTGTCATTTTTGTTTGAGTAGATTGATTGCATAATTAAAAAAAAAATTAGTTCTTTAAAATATCGACGAGTATTGTCAGTGATCACTATTAGGGCGTTTTTTTCTTACCTCTTCAATAAAACTGCTGTCTTACCTGAAAAGGGGAAACATTCTCAAAATCAATTTATGATGCATAATTTAATAGGTACTTTTGTCAATTAAAGCTTAGTTATTTCGTATCAGGTATAATTCGCATAAAGAGTGGTAAAAGATCTTCTTCTTCTTCTATTTGGCGTAACGACCGAAGTCATGCCTGCCGTTTAACCGGCTTTCTAGACTAATTTTTACCACCACAGCTGGTTAGTCACTCCTCGCCAGGGGGAGACGGTCCGAATGGGATCATGGTACCGGTCCTGTCGTGTGAAGACCGACGCCGCTACCACTACACCACTGGGCCGCCCCATGGTAAAAGATCTACCCGGTTTTAAAACAAATTTTACGTTAAATAAAATGTTTACGTAAATTTACTTCCTTCATCGCTAAAACGCGATGATTGTCTTCTGGATCATATCTTACGTTTAAATCGTCCCAATAAATCACCATTTGCCAGCCCTTCTGCGATCGATGTTGCCTCGCCTATCTCCGCTTCTTATCGCGCGCCCGAGTTGCCGCGATCCGATCGAGCGGTCCGATTAAATCAAGAATCCGGTTCCACCAAACATTTGCGTGGTTACGGGCGAGTCATCAAGCGAAATCATGATTGGGTGGTATATCAGCGACGAATGATCATCATCACTTGATCAGGTGAAAAATTGATTGCAAATTCACGTTCCTGAGTGCCAGCCACCATTCAATTGTACCGCGGACAGGTTTTTGTCTTTGTGCGTCGTACTTATCCCACCGAAACCACCAACACCTCTCCCCACTCCTTCGCTGTACCAAGGGGCTACCGGGAACTAATGGAGTTCGAGTGAAACGGCAACCGAAACAGAGTACTACACCAGTACATCCATATAGCATGCTGCCTAGCTTGCTGGCCATCGACTTCGCAGATTTTCGCATAAGCCGCTTAGTAGTGGCAAATTGTACAAATGGCACGGTGAATATTGCCAGGGCAAATCGGTTTCGAAGCGATGTTGAGCGATCCCGCGGAGCGATTCGTTTGATTTCTCGGTGGCGGTTCTTTGCCTGCTCACTAGCCCAAGGTAAGGATGATCTCGACCGTTGTGTGTTGGTGCATCGTTCCATGATTCATATGTATGTTGCGTGCTCGTCTGCATGTGGTTCCACTCTTCACCATGGGGCAGACAAATACTTTAAGTCACGTCCACCACACGAATGCATGCAAGAGATCATTCGATTCGACAGCGGTGTGTGTGTTTGAGAGACAAAGATAGAGAAAAAAGAGATGAGAGTATAATGGAGGGGGTGGGGGGGAAGCCGCTTTAAAGTATAGGAAGTGAAGAAGCAAACAATAGAACAGAACATGGACGGATCCGGTGCGGAAAGGATGGTGAAGGTGTGCTACCAGGCCGAAAGGAACTTCTAGATGGATTCGCAAATGTTACGGCTCAGCATACCGCATTCGTGCGCAAATTCCCCTACGTTTTGGATGCTTATTTGTAGCTCTATCTTTTGCTGACTTGTGCCCACACCCTCTCTAGCTCTGCCTCTCTCTCTCTCTCTCTCTATCTCTCTCTCTCTCTCTCTCACTCGCTCTCTTTTTCCGATCCACTCGCACCTCGTTTTCTTAGTGTGCTTTAAATCACTCTTTCTCGCTCTCTATTTCTGCGCGCTGTTCGTTTGCGAATCGAACGCTATCAAAGGTGGTGTACGGGAAGAATAAGTTAAAACCATATAAAATCACTTCACCTTGAATCATTCATCCGTTCAATACACTCTTGGCCGCGCTTCGAACACTGTCGATACACCGTTCTACGCACGTTCGTCTCGCACCTTGGCAGATTCCTTGTTCGCCACGTTCACGATTAGGAACGGGTAAAAAGCTGGATCCTTGGGACACAATCTGACATATACAAGTTTGATTTGCACCGCCATCAGCCACACCATCCCCTGCTAGGTGTGGCTAGTCCTGGCATGAATTAGACACTTCTTCCTTTTTGCCATGTTGCAAACACTATTTACCTCCGGCCGGCTGCAACTGCCACACACGAAATTGCCAAATAGCCTATGCTGGCAACTGTGTACGGAATTTAGGGTAAGACAAAACATCCCAACGCATGAAACAGGCGGACTGTGCAAGAGCGAAACACTCAATCGCGAAAGAAGAATTCGACACACGCTGCTTCCCTAGAGAGAGCAGAAAACCTCTGCTACGAATGTTCCAAAATCGCCACCAAAAACGGACAATGACGTGCGAAACGAACGACCTGGAATAGATGGATGGATTTTTTTGTCCTGGCGATAGATTTGAAGTAAGGTTCCTCAAGATAGCGTTTACAGAAAGGCTTGAAACTTGAGGTTATGTATTTTCAAAACTATGTTTTGCTGTACCAAACGATGAGAAATGTATTTAATTTAATAGAATTAACATAATAAAATCAATAGAAATCGAATCTATGCTAAAATCCTTCCAAAGGAGCATTCACAATGGAGACGCCTCGCTTCGCTTAGAACAAGGCTTACTTCATCAAGCCTTGTTCTAAGCGAAGCGACATAAACAAATCGTCCTTGTATTCCTTACTCTACCTTCCAATATATGCATATTTCCCATCGGTAAACCAATACCCATTCCGGTATGCAATTGATATGTTTGCCAATGCTTCCGAAACGGAAATAGTTTTGGCGACGTCACTTATTGACTGATTTATGGTCAAACTATTCGAGCAGGGGATCAGACCCCCCTTATAGTAGGCTGTGCGGGGTAGGCGGAATGGCATACAGTAGGCGTAAAGCATGCGCGAAATAAAATATCACCTCAACTCGCTTTGCTTCGTCTCAGTCACATGGATAATTGCGCGCGCGTGAGGATGACATTTTCGCTAAAAATAAAGAAATAGAAAAAAAAAGGTTTGATATAGACGCCGCATTTCGTCGTCTCCGCGACGGAGGTGACAAAAATAGCTTAAACCGGAAAGGAAAATTGGCGTGTTGTATCGTGTATGCTACATGCCACGAGGAATGTTCGTTTTCTTTTGTGTCGCGTTCGGGCTCACCCAGGGTGCATTTTTATGCCACTCCTCCTGTCACGGGCACAAATCCACGCTAGATGATGTTGCAGACATTACGCTACCCACAACCGAACGCGAAGGTTCGCATTTCATCGCGAACCGAGCCGTACGGTATCGGATTTTCTAAATCTGATTTTGGGACAAGGTTTCCGCCCTATGTTGGGTTTCTCGGCAGTGCTCGCGATATGAGGACGGTTCTTGCGCGGGTCCGGCACCGAGCTGGCGGTGGAGCGGGCGGAAACTAACCACCCGAACAATGTTGTATTTCGATGGGAAAATAAAAGCGACACGAGGCAACACAGCTGCTGCTGGCACAATTAACGCACCAATTTATCTGCTCTGCTTTCGAAGTCACGGCAGCCGGTGGATCCAAACGAAGCTGGGAAGCTGTGCTCCCTTTACCGAATCGATGCGATGCGTTGGTTCGTTGGTGAGAACGCGCCACCGTTCGGGAATGCCGGTGGGTACCGCGAGAAAAGAATTCGGAAAAATGCGTGTCAGCTATGGCTGTTGAGCTAAAATTAAATGCAAACGTAAGACCGACGGCCCCACAATGAGCATACTGTGTGTTAAGTTATATGTACGATCATGCTGGATACGAATAAGGTGGAGGTATCATGTTATATGTGCATCTTAGATAAATCGTAGTAGAAGATAAAAAAAAAAAACCGAAATCCGTCTATCAATAATATGATCGAAAATAAAACATTTGTGTTCACAACAACATCATATATGAAATACTAACAAAAAAACCTTACGTACGTTATATAAGTTTAAACCATGAATCAAAATTAGTTTTGTTAACAATACATTGCACATCGTCCAATTGTTAAATCCTTCGCAATAAATTATTTGAGAAAACAACAACGAGCCGGTACAATTAGTAGAAAAGGCGATAGAATCGATCGAGAGGTTCCGTCTAATTAAGGAAAAAATACACACACCTAGTAATAATCAAAACAAAGCAAGAAAAGCAGATGCGTTAAACGCGGATCGGAAATTGCGCGAAGCAAAGCGGTATTAAAATCGACAACGATCGGGTGGATCGCGGTGCGTGCGAATGTGCGTGCGCGGCCCGAAACCGTTGGCGTGGTGTGTTGCGTGTTGCGTATCGTAACTGTATTCGCGCGGTCGGCGGAAAGCCGCGAGCAGGCCGAGCAACTGACAGGCACAACTGTGTCGAAAACCCGACGTTTAACCCAGTCCAGGTCCGGGGGTTTTCTTTAATTTTTCCTCTTTCTTGCTGCCGGTGTCTTCGTGCTGTTCATCATCATCAACCATCATCATCAGCAAGCGTCGGTTGGGCATTCGGCGGTGCGTAAGCACGCGTCTGTACGGATCTCTCACGCATCTTCCGCGCAACGCAATGCGGATTGGGGCAAACGATGCACGCAACCTCAGGCAGCGGTGTGCCTTGTGCCACAGTGTTCGCTTTCGTTTCTTCGGTAGCAGAAAGGGGGTTGAGGGAGGCAGGTGGGCAGCAGTGTTTGTGTGTTTGATTAGACGGTGTAGCCGGTGTTTGCCGGTTAAACCTTCGGGCAAAGATTGGAAGTTCGTACAGCGTACGAGATTAGATTAGATTTTCCAGGAGCACACATGGGATAGACGGATCCATAACGAACATTGATTCCGTTGTCTTGATACTCTCGTCCGGTTTTTAACAGCTTTCCAGTTTGAAGCCAATGTTCTACATTAGTTTCACACGCTGTACAAATTACAGCTCTGCGTCTGAATTTTATGCGCTTCTCTGAAGGTAGATCTCGTTGATGATCAGGAAATTGAATTTTTGTGGTTGTTTTTTTTTTGTTCGTTCAACTATTTTTATTTACTTTTCGTTATTTTGGACGAGTGGTAAGTGGTTTCATGGTCACGGAATTATCACATTTCCTAATCGATAAATGGAACAGTAACTAAAGGAACTAATGTCTTCATATTTCTTTATCTAAAGTAAAGCTAGAGCAGCATATTAGACTCTACACACACATAATTGTGTTTGGTAAGTGTTTGGTCATTTGTTTACTTGCACAATATTCACGTGCACAGTCACAACACTAATCGAACCATGGTTACAACAAACAATCAATAATCCAAGTGTGCGTCATATACCGGGAAAGTGCTGTTCATTTTATCTACTCGGCGTTGGGTTGCCTAAGGTACATAAAGGTTTTTTTTAATTCAACCAACTGAACGAAGTTGATATGTCTTTGATTACCGAGAAAGTAGCGGATGGCAAATAGCATGCGTCACTAGCTTGAGTCACCGGGTGATCCGGCCTGAGGGTTCGGAAGTTCTAACGGGGCGGGTTTCACAGCAACCGGAACTCGGCCAATCGACACTAACCGAGTGCGGTTTGGCCGACCGGAATCATTTAGCTGCAAATTAGTCACCGTTCGTCACACGCGATCAGTCACCGCTCGTGGCTGTGAGTCAAGGTAGTAAGAAGCAAACGCTAGTCGAATTGCATGAACAAAACATGATGTTGGATTTTTACAAGAACGCTGCTGTTTGTGGTAACAACATCGTTGCGCCATACAATGTCGGATTGATGTCGACAACTGTTGACTGATGGAGTTTCCATAGTAAAATGAAATTATTCGCTACTCTACTTATTGCTTAAGTTGCAGACAATTGAGCGACAGTTGCGGTGACATAAAGCAAGCGTTGTCTGTTGCAGTTGCAGTTTTGATCACTATGCCAAATATAAATTGAATATTGCTATATAAATGCTTATATGGTCTCATTGAGTCACTAAAGGATTATTTGTAAGTTTGTTTGATGTACAAAATTAGCGTGCATCTTTGTAACAAGTCGTGGATGGAAATTCGGGAATGATACTTCTATTGAGAGAATATAAGTGGTATTTTAGATATCTAGTGGTAATTTCTAATATAAAAATTACTATTATTAGAATTATTACCACTTTACCAACCATGATCTGACATGATCTGTCAAAGTGATTGTGGTAAGAAAGCTGTATAGGCTTTTTCTTGCAATGTATGTATTGTATTCGATTATAACAAATGACATGATTAATGGGCAAAATATTAGATTTTAAAATGTAAAAAAATATCATAGAATACTCACATTACACACACACATACATCAGAGTCCGAAAATAGGTGCATCGCTGGGTGTTGTATAATCATCTGCAAATAGAATTAAAAGCAATATAATACTTCAAATTAATTGAGTTTTAAAAGTGTCAGCTAAGCGTGTGGCTCCTATTTGTGGTTTTAGCTGTTCACCACGTACTATGGAAGTTTTTTTTTTTGGCATGGTTTCACCCTTCTACCTTACCTCAACTACACCTGGATTTTATCATCATTGAATTTAATGTAACCACTTAACGAACTGGAACCATTTTCTAGCCCAGCTTTTGCTTCGAGTGTGCATCTACGGGGACCCACTCGCGTGGCAGTTTAGTTATTGTTGCTACCCGTACTGTTCTTCTCAACCATTCGTCGCACACCATCGCGTCCAGCCAGAAACAAATTATAGCGATCATTCCCAAACACTTCCTAAAACCATTGCTTGTCTACTAGTTGCTTCGAAAGCAAAGCGTTCAGGCTAGGGAAGGTTTTTGTGGTGCTTTTTTGTTGATGTCATTTGGTTTGTCCTTTCCTTCGCAGACCCACATAGCGGTAGCGTCAGTTTCAAAAAGTTTGCTCCAATTAATGCCTTTTCGTCAGCGATGCGCATCATTTCGAGGAAAATTGATCAGTAAACCTGCCGAAACCCATTCCAGGTCATAAACGATTAATAAACAACTTGATACAGTGGAATGAAATCGTTCGGTATCATAAAATGCGAGATTTTATTGATGGGTTTTTTCTTCGCAGTCGCATCGTTAAGATGCTTGCGTTACTATAGGCACCGTATAGGACGGCCAAATAAAGAAAACTTTTTATGTTGTTGCTCGTTAGTACGGTATGGACTAGATAAGTATTGGTTTGATCTCAAACCACTCTAACGGCAAGAATAGGGTTTAAACTATTTTTTAAATAAAGGAAAATTGCAATGCTTTTTGTATTTCTTTAAGCTGGATACAATCATAACTATAAAGTTTCTTGAAATACACATTTTATCATATATTATATACCGATGAGTCTGGAATGGAAGCATGGAAACTTAAGTACAAAAAAAGTATGTAAAAAAAGTAGTAAAAGTAAAAAATGTTCGATGGAATTTCAATAATTTGCCTTGATCCTTGATTACCTCGGTCTGATCGACAGAAAAAAATCTCAATACATTGCACGTTTGCATTTCTGCGCTGCACTTGCCAACGAAACCACCCTATAAACCCTTCCGTCTGGTGAATGGATTGAAATGCATATATTCGTCTCTTGTCTGTCTCGAGTCGAGTGTGTGGACTTGAAAACGTGTGCCAAATAGGTCAGCGCTTAATGGATCCACCTTCCACACCCGATAGTTTCAATAAATTGAAGTGAAGGCCACCAATTTGCAGCGACCAGTGGCCAACACCTTCGAACGTCATAGAAGTAGCGACCAGAGCAATTTTCTAGTCCGATCTGGGAAGGTTCGACGTTGAACAGTCGGAGCGCAACGGTAGAAATGAGGGGGAAGTGGTTGGCGGATCTCATTCATAAAATTCAGAGTGATCTTCGGCGAGGGTTTGTCCTCGATCTATACCCGGCCGAACCGTGCGGGAGTGCGGATGAATTTAGATCAATCGTTTTCGGGCCGTAGTGGGTTGGTAGGTTGCAAGAAAACCAGGCCAAGCGGGTCAGAGACCCAACACCAGATGTCGACCACAATCGCTGCCTGGTTCGGTTCGACATCGAGCGAGCAACTTATGAATGAATGTGTTAAAAATAGTGGTACGATAGGACCGTTTCTTCGCATCGCCTGCCGTTGCTGCCCGTTTGATAAAATGTTGCTGAAACGGTGCGTGCTACTGGATGGGAAGGGAGCGATCGATCGTGCACATGCGTGGGTGAGATGCTTCCATCAGCCGTGGTGAAGCGTCACTGACTGGCAGGCAGCAGTGACGAAGATTCGGGTGGAATCGTTGGTGCGAAAAAAAACTGAATACATGAAACCAGAAACTCAACAGGCGAATGAACTTGTGCCGATTGTATAAGAAATGTTGTAGACAATATTCAGATAGAGATAGATGGGAATAATGCGATTTGAACGAAGTCAACATAGTTAGTCAAAAGTACAAGGGGAATGGTTGAGACCGAAACATGGTACCGAATCTGTTACCAGATCAGCTCATCACCTAAAACGTGCACGTGAATGCAGCTTTATACATTGCAGCCTCTTAAGAAGCAAGTATAACAGCGAGAGGAAGCAACAATTCAAACACATAAATCACGTTTGTTTTCAGTGTTACGTGGGATTTCCATATCTTGTTTTAAATCTTTTTGACGCCCACAAAATGTAACGTGTGGTGAAAACGAAACGGAACTATGTTCAAAATTTGTTTCATTCTTTTCATAATGTTTTTTTATCTAAATATATTTAACTCGCAACTAGTCAATGGTGCTCTGTTAGCATTTATATTAGCAAGCACTGTTCATGCTCGTAAATATACGTTACAGAACGCTAACCAGCATCGGTTTTTGCACTCGGTTCGTCGCAAAGTCAATTGCCCGGACCGGACCGTTTATGGCGTTCATTTAGCTGCCGCGAGATGACCGAAGCAACCGACACGTTAGCAACCAAAATCCCCTACACATATCCGGTGTGCACGGCACGAGTACCGATGACGCATCGCACGCTCGGTTCCATGGCGAAAAATGACGTAAGTGATGGTAAGTGCCAGCACGACCCACGTAACCGGGCAGGACTTACCGGGTTAGCCTTCGCCGCGGAGCCTACACCCTTGGGTACAGCTCGGCCGGTGTGCACCCCTACTAGGCCACCGTGCTTGCGCCAACATGGTCACGATCCACTTACGCGCGGGGTCTGCGCTAGCCGATGATAAGGTGGCAACCAATACAGGAGTAGGCAGAAAGAGCACGCATCAGATAGGAAAGAGTCGGTGAGATACAGCCAGCACACCCAGCGCCCGGCAAGCGCCACCCTTATCGGCAGCATGACGCCGGCATCATAATCCGACACGACTGTGGTGGCGTCGCCGTCAACATTAGCCATCCCCATCGACGGCTGTCGCCAGCTGGACGTCCTCGACCGTGCACCGAAGGCACAGCTCACAGCTCTGCTGCAAATGGAACGGAACGGAGTGAAATCGATACACACTGTCGCGCTGGAGACATCGGGTTCCATTTACGTCAGGTTCGGAAAGAAGCCCCTCGACGTGTGTCTTCCTCCTCTGCTGCTTTGTGGTGTGGGAAAAGTTTACGTTGTTGCACGTTGCGCACATCGATTGGCAAGGCTTGGTACACCCAGCGCAGTCCGGTCGATAGGTGGAAAGTTCTGACCAGACTTGCACAAGTATCCCAATTAGAGAGCGGTTTGTTTCGATTGCTATCTATGTCAATGACGTGTTCCGAAGGACGGCTGCCTGCCTACGGAGTGGCTTAATTCGGAATTAAGTCTTTGATGTCAAGGTACGTAGGCTACTCATTATGGATAGGACTTTGTGGAGATTTTACACAGCCGATCGTAATCGGCGTTGGATTTCCCACGTCCAGTTTCGCAGCGAGGGACCTTAATAAATATACCAATAATACACAATAAACAATTCCGTTTCTACAATGTATGCCTCGCGCAGTATAACTGGTCGATGTTATTTCGCCGACGGTTCGGTGGTGGTTAAATTAGGTGCTCGTTCGATTAACTACTTCCGGGGCGGTACACAGCAACCTTGAACACTGCGTATTGACGGAAACGTAGCCGAACAATCAATTTCATACTTGAGGGTGGCAAAAATTATTGCTCACCGACAGCGGCGCACCATTACACACGACGGTCGACTACTAATTTTTGCACAGCATTTTCGCCTTCAAGCACAAACAGACGATTCGTTGGAAAATACATTTGCGATAAACACATCCCTTCACCAGCAGCTTCATCTTTTGTATAATGTGTGTGCACATTGGTGCGGTGGATGCCACAACAGTCGCATAAATCTGATGCACTTTCTAATACATAAAACGGAATGAAGTTTTCGGTTGAATGGTGCACACACGAATAGCGCTTAGCAATTCACCGTATGGGAATGAAAAGATAGAAAACCCACCTCTCGGTACGGTTACGGGTGAGTGGAGAGGTATGTTCAACGAAATTCATTAGATAAATGAAGGTAATTAGGGTTTCGTTGCAATACGACACGCTTCCCCTCTTGTCCATAAGCTTTGGCGTGAAAACAGTTCGTCGAATTTATCCGTTATTGTAAGATGTTGAACAGTGTTGCTTTTTCAAATTGAAAATCTCAAACATTTGTATCATCTCCTTGTATTATGCAGTAACTGGATCTAGTTTGTTTCTTTTTGTTAAAAATGTATTATTTTAAGTCGATAGAAAAAATTATCTATTATTGCAAAGTAAGTTCCAATTCACGCAATTTTAATACAATTATTTAATACAATTTAATACAATTCTTCTTCTTCTTCTATTTGGCGTAACGACCGAAGTCATGCCTGCCGTTTTTAACCGGCTTTCTAGACTAATTTTTACCACCATAGCTGGTTAGTCACTCCTCGCTAGGGGGAGACGGTCCGAATGGGATCATGGTACCGGTCCTGTCGTGTGAAAGACCGGCGCCGCTA